>OMNZ01064260.1:3178-25881 GCA_900303255.1 Lesueurigobius sanzi | reverse complement strand
CAAGCTGATGTTTATTTTTGTTAATGGCACTTATCTGTTTTTGCAAATGAACTCTTCATGTGTTACAAATGCACAGGATTGTTGTTTTGCAACATGCATTTATCCTACAGTGAACAATAAACATTTATTTCTACAGTTTCATGTCCTGAGCTTTGTGTTTTCTTTTTTTCTCTGTAGTGTTTAGTGACTGCTCAGTAGTGTTTTTAATTTAGATTGACTTGGGGCACCATTTGACAACATAGTTCAGTTTTGAGCACAGATTGAACTGTTTTGAGGTGAAAGTTTGGTTTTGCAAGAAGAGTCTGAGGTTTTGTGAATGTAGCTTGAACATTGGGGTTTGTGTTCACAGTTTTGAGAAAAGGACAGCAGCTTCCCGCAATCGAGAAAAACGAATAGATATTAACTCCACAATAACTCAAAACTGATCACACTTGTTTCTAATGATGCCAGGCAACATGTATAAGAGAGAGCATTGGTTTGTACTTTATATTTACGTAGGCTTACTGTGTACAAGTAGTAAAGCACTTGTGCACAAGATTTCCGTTTGTTTTTGTACTGTACAAGTGCTACGTGTTAATGCACAGGACTTCTGTTTTTTGCAGTACAAGTACAAGTGAAGAGTTCATTTGCAAAAACAGATATCTCTGTTTTGAATTTGCTGCTAAATAGTTTCAGATTTGTATCACTGTGCTCTTAAACTGACACTAAGAAAAGTAAAGTTGAATCCATTTCATCAACAAGTGACTTCATATTTCTGATTCACTAAAACTGATCTGGTCATTACTGTAACATCACTGCTCCAAGAGAAAATTACAAGCTTACGTGTGTTTTTGTCAATGGCACTTACCGTATTTTCTGGACTATAAGTCGCTCCGGAGTAAAACTCGCACCATCCAAAAAATGCATAACGAAGAAGAAAAAAACATATATAAGTTGCACTGGACTATAAGTAGCATTTTTGGGGGAAATTTATTTGACAAAATCCGAGACCAAGAACAGACATTTCATCTTAAAAGGCAAGTTATAATAATAACAATAGAATAGAGAACAACAGGCTGAATGGGTGTCTGGTATGTTAACACCTCGCACCTGCGTATAAGTCCATAGGACCAGCCAAAACTATGAGAAAAAGTGCGACTTATACAAGTGATCTCTTCATAAGTTGGATTTGCTTGAACTTATTTTATTTTACCTCATTCTGGGTAATTTTGACTTGCCAAGTAAATTGATCTGCCAATGGAGTATTTTGGCACTCAAATTCTTGCACTAAAAATTAGAAAATAAATCAAAATGTACTTGATTTTATTTGCTTTTTCTTATACAGTATTAAGTGCAAAAATACTTAATAATTTTACTTGGCAAATCAAAATTACCCAGAATGAGGTCAAATACTATGAATTCAAGCAAATCTAACTCATCAAGAGATCAATTTTTTGCAGTGTTGTCCGGAAAATACGGTATCTGTTTTTGCAAATGAGCTCTTCAAGTGTTACAAATGCACAGGATTTTTGTTTTGCAACATGCCTTTAGCTGACAGTGAACAATAAACATTTGACAACATAGTTCAGTTTTGAGCACAGACAGTTTTGAGGTGAGAAGAGGTTTTGTGGATGTAGCTTGAAAATTGGGTTTTGTGTTCACAGTAGAGAAAAGGAGAGCAGCTTTCCAAAAATGTGTCTTAGCAATCGAGAAAAACTGTAATTTGAGTAGTTTTGACGACTAAAATGAAGTATTTTGCACTTACATCAAAAAACACATCCTTTTTCCAAGTAAATTGAGATGCGTTATCAAATTTTAAGAGGGGTGAGATGTTTTTTTTCTTTTTTTTTTTTTTTCAATTTAAGTGTAAAACTGGCAGATTGTTTTAATTTCCTACTCAAATCATGATACTCAAGAAGAATTTACTTGAGCCTAGATGACGTTTTGCAGTGAACCACCGGATGTAACACACTGCGGGTGTAAAGTGACAAACATAAAGCCTCCAGCTCTGAATCAGATGAAGCAGAACTCTTTCGACAATCATCAAAATGTGTCCAAGCCTCAAGGGGAGACTGCGCTGCTCCGTGTGCTGGGCTTTAGGTAAGATAATATTCATGTTTTTCCGAAGTATTTACACACGAACGGCTGTGGTGGCAGTTCGTGAAAAGGTGGTTCTTGGCTGTTTCCTGACGCTGTGCAGCAGAAATACGACCAGAAACCACGAAGAAACGGTTTTGACCTCATTCTGGCTCCAGACGTTTGAGGGAAAATCCAGTGGAAACAATTTGCATTTGGGAAATTACATTATTTTTCGAGACTCATAACCCAAACTGACAACGCGCTGTGGCAGAAGGATACAACAGCTTACAGTCATGTTGAACAATACGAGATATGTATTTTTCCATATACATTTGACCCCCTAAACTATCGCCTTTCAATGTCTTCATTTGTTCATCTCTTTCCTTATTCTCGCACAAAATGGAAAATGCGATATAAGATTAGAAAGTTATTGTAATTAAAGTTCTGTTCATCTCATTTTAGTTTGATATGTATTTTTAAGTAACTAATTGTCTCCTTAGAATGATCAAATTCGATCGGACATTTTTTGTGGAGACGCTGCAGCTGAATAGAGAAAAAATAATACTTGACTGATAGCAATTTGAAACTTTTGCTGTGTATTACTGACATGAATATTAGGAACAATGTATTGTTCCTAATACAGCACTGCTGGTGTAAGTAATACACTTAACTAAGTAATAAAAACTATTACAGCTATTGCAGTTGTGCAGGTTTTTTCTTGTTTTTTTTTTCTGTGGTCCTGAGCTTCACACCTCTGCGTTTCTTTGTCCGCGTCCTGTTCCAGCCGAGAACAGCCACAGGTGGTTTCACTGCTTATTTTTAGTGTTCCAAGTATTACATGTTTAAGGTGAGATTCTGCAGTAGAATAACAAGACATTGTTTTTTGAGTGATATCAATTTGAGACTTTTGCTGTGTATTACTGACATAAATATGAGGCGAAAATGTATTGCAAGTATTTTTACGTTTTCACACAAATTGAGGTAATTATGTGTAAAAACAGCCAAAATTGCCTATACTTTCATATAAAATCTAAATAATGGATAGAGCCAGGTTTTCATCCAATATATTACTTACCAATATTTGTTCAGATGGGATTTGGTTTAGTCTTTTAGGAAGTAATGCATACATCAGTAAAAAATTTCGACTTGTTTTTTGGGGTTCAAAACTCAATAAATCAGGCTAAGAATGATATAATAATAATAATAATAATAATGGCTTACATTTGTAATGCGCTTTACAAGCCTGTGTCACAAGTTTCTCAAAGTGCTAAAATATAAAAAGGTCTCTGAAATAAAGTGTCCGAAATATTGTTACAAAACAATGTTAAATCCAAGACTGGAGAATGTAGTGTCAGTAGGTGCTACTAAAGTGGAGAAAGTGTCACCACAATGTGACTGAATTGATATTAGTGCATATGTGACCTTTAGTGGGTGGTTAGATGGTGGTTAGACCTTTACCTTCCACCACAGTGGCCCTTTATGACGCTCTAGGATCAATTTATTTTAGGTAGAATTTCTCCTCTGATGGAACCACCTCCACAGCAACGCAGTGAAAACCTACCAATCACCCAAAACAAATTGATTCAGAGCGTCATAAAGGCCGCTGTGAGGAAAAGTGAACATGTAAACAAAAGTAAAAGGTCCGCACAGCTCGTTTTTAATTAGTGTCACCATGGCGTCGCATGCAAAGGCTTCTCCCTTGTGTGTCTTGGGACGCCCGAAACGTCACATTGGTGTAAACACTAATTCAAATTTTTGGGAGCCAAACGAGCTGTGCGGACCTTTTACTTTTGTTTACATGTCCTTTCTCTTGGTCTGGCACGCTGCTGAGAGCTTTGGGATGTGCGTGTCTTCTCTCATCACAGGAAAAGTAAACATGCCATGCTGAAAAGTAAAGTATACTGGGTCACTAAACTGTCAAATATGCATCAAGCGTTTTTTCCCACTCAGTTCCACAACATACGTTTCAAGTTGCAATTTTCCACGTGCGTAAGTCACCTCAATAACACCTTATTGCAAACGGGTCCAAAAATCTGAATAAATTATATTTGACAAAAAGACACACAAGGGAGAAGCCTTTGCATGCGACGCCATGGTGACAAAAAAAAAAAAACTTGTCTCTCATTCTGTTTAGATTCTCAGTCGTACAGGAGTTGTCCATTGTAGGCAAAGATTCTTCAGTGTTTATCTATACTCTGTAGTTGGAGTGTAGGACGTTTTGCTCTCAAAGCTTTTTGGATGAAGAGCGAGACGTCCTACACAGAGTACAGATGAAGAATGAAGAACCTTTGCCTACGAAGGTTTGTCTCTCAATCTTTAGAAGTGAAATGAAAACCTAATGTACTCCCCTCTGTCCTTCAGTTCTGGCCTGCTGTGCGAGGGTGCACGAAGAAGCTGAAATAGTCAATGCCAAAGCCGGATCCTCAGTCACTTTCAAACCAGGCAACAGCTCAAAGAAATCTCAAAACGATCAGATCTTATGGTCGTTTAAAGAAACCGTGAAACCAGACAGGTTAATCACCAAAGTCGGTCCTTCCCAAGGCCCAGGTCCGGTCCTCGCTCAGTTTCAGGGTAGAGTTCACGTGGACCCAGAGACCGGAGACCTGACCGTGTCCAACCTCACCGTGAACGATACAGGAGTCTACCAGCATCAACGCATCAGGACTCACATCTCTATGAGTCTATTCAAACTGGAGGTCTACAGTAAGAGACTATTCACCTGCCTTCATCCTTTTCTCTCTCTCACTAACAAACTCCATGTCTCCTTTCGCTAAGTTGATAAATGTCCTCTTCCTTTGTGTCTCCTGTTTAATGGCAGTTCCCTCCTCTGCATCCTAATCCCTCCACTGCACTTGGCTTCCCTGATTGTACACAATTCGATTGCATGTTTGCCCCTGTGTGTTTTTTTGCACATGCAGTGGCGTGCTGTCACTTCGTCAGATGTTTTTGCACTTGCAATGAAAGGATAAGCTTTGCCAGAGATGGTTAAAGGCACTATACCTGATTTTTTTTTATTATTACAAATTATGAAAGCGGAAGCATGTAAATTAAATTGATAGTGATGGTCCAAACACATTCCTAACTTTCCTAACACTTTTCTAAAATCCAATTTCTTCATGGATAAGATTTTATGAGCACATTTCACAACTTCACAACGGTCACTTTTTAAGGCCAATGTCTCAAATGTAAGAAAAGTAGCAACTCATGGAATTGACAAAAATGCCATGAGTTTACAAATGTCTGAATTAACTTCAAAATATATTAAGGAGAGATCAAAACTAAGTTATTCCACTACTAGTAAAACAATCAGGTATAGTGCCTTTAAGTAAAGAAAGCATGTCCTGCTGCACGTAGGGACTCAGGAACAAGACATGCTTTTCATGAGCTGCTGCTGCGGTGCATAAAATATCCTCCAAAATTCAGAGATTACGTGAGTGACTCAAAACACGGGGCGACAGAGGTGCAAATGGTAGAGCGGGTCGTCTGGTAACCGGAGGGTTAACGGTTCGAATCCTGTTGTGTCCTTGGGCAAGACACTTCACCACCTTGCCTCCAGTTTCTGTGTACACTGGTGTATGAATGAGAGTGTGTGAATGATTGAGAGGTTCTTCGAGCCTAAAGCAGGTAGAAAAACACTTTTATTTTCTCTTTTCTATTGTACAACAGTGCTCTGAATTGATAGTAACGTTATTATTATGTTTTCCAGGTCCCCTCTCGCCACCTTCAATCAACTTTATTAAATGGCATTCTGGAGGGTGCTGCCCGCTCCAAGTCGAATGCTCTATTGAGAACAGCAGGAACTTAAACCTGACCTGGTTTAGAAGAAATACCTGGATCCAAAGGACATCGCAGCCTGAAGGAGCCAGGCTTGCCCTCTCCTTAAACCTGAAAGAAAATGAGACTGGCATGTTAATCTGCGAAGCTCGAAATCCACTGGAGACAAAGACCATTGGTTTTCCACCCAACAGGTGTTTAAGGAACGGAGGTAAAGAAATGTGTACATCTATAATTAAATCAGGTCTTTCCAGAACTACTCAAGCTCTAAACCAGATAAAAACAAAACAAAGTACACCAGGCATTCATAAAGCAGAGGTAAACAACTACTAACCCAGGACTGGACCATAACTGAAATCAATACCAATTGGCTAAATTAGGACTTTACTTGTCGTGAACCTGAAACACTCATCCATCCATCTTGTGCCGATCTGTGGCCGGGTCACAGGGTCAGCAGTTTGTGTGGGGACTTCATATCCCAGGGCACTTCCTCCAGCTCCTCCAGGGTGAGGCCAAGGGTTTTTTAGGGGCTGTTTACAACTGCAAAACTCTCACACAGCAATCATGTCCTCTCTCGATTCTGCTTTTACACGAAAATGATGTCAACAAAACCCAAATGAAACTCCAGTGCATGCCTTTGTCCAGCAAACAGCACTGTTGTACCACACTCTTTTACACACGAGGAAGATGTTTCAATTTCCTCAAAAATGTTGGATGTTGTGGCTTTCTGATCTAAAGTAGAAGTAAGTCATTACAAATTATTTGCTGACCGATGTTTGACTAAATATTTTCTATTGCAATATTTGCACTTGGGACTGTATGTCTGTGAAAAGCGCTATATACATTAAGTTTTCTTACTTACGTACTTACCGAATCAATGTTTAGACCGCGGCTGTGATGTAACCATTCTCCATGAGTCCTCATTCTGTCCAGTTCACATGAAGCTGAGCGGCTGAGCCACTGAGACATGAAACTACCTCCTCCAGAGTTTTCAGTGCAGTCTGGAGAAATAGGACACAATGTACGTAGTGTAAAAGAAAAGTGTGTCCGATACCAACGTACCACTGTTTCATAGTGGTGTAAACAGCCCCTCAGAATAACTATTCAATACATCTGATCCCTGTAGAAGAACACTAAATTTGAGTAAATTTTTCCCAGGAATTTGTCTTTTAGTTCTGACAGGACCACAGGTGGAATTTACAACATAAATTGATATGTTAACTGGTAGCTTTAAAGGAATAGGCCACTATTTTCCCAACTGAGATATCTTCTTACCTGAGCATAGACGAGTTGATGCGTAGGTACCTGTCTGGTCTTTGTGCGTGCCGTGAGTCCCATAAATAGACCGTTGATGTTGTTAGCATTAGTTCTCCCAGCGTATTCCCATGGTCCAGAACGGGGGTGAAGTTAGAAGCCACCCAGCTCTTCCATGTTTTCCCTATTTAAATACGGTTATGTGAGTAGTTACATGATCCAAGTATAGTTACACAAAAAAAACGGGGTACTATATTGTAAGGCATAGTAATACATCCACTCTCACACTAGGAGTGAAGATATTACTGCTCAGACATCGAAGTGCTGGCGTGTTATTACACCTTACAATATACCCCTTTTTATCAGCTTAGAAAATCGACATGTTGTGTAACTGTACGTGGAAGAGCTTGGTGGCTTCTAACTTCACCCCCGTTCTGCACCAAGGGAATACGCTGGGAGAGGCTAATGCTAACAACATCAACAGTCTATTTACGGGACTCGCACAAAGACCAGACAGGTATGCATCAACTCGACTATGCTCACGTAAGAACATATCTCAGAATGGAAAATAGTGGCCTATTCCATTAAGCAAAATCTGCCAATATAAAACACTTTAATATTTGTCATTGTTGAATTGTACAACAAAATTACCAGAGCACCCAGAGGAAACCTACACAGACATGAGGAGAATGGGGACCTGCCCAGTTTATTGTTTATAAAGTCAATGGTTTACTAAAGTAATTTTCTTTTTCAAGGTTTACTGAACTGGACTGAAGCATGAGATTGAAGATTTTAACCTCTTAAACCCTATAGGACCCAAATTGGGCACTAAAATCTCTCTCCTTCCTCTCGCCCTCTTTCCTTCTTCTCCCTCTCTCCTTCCCCTCCCTCTGTCTCTTTCCTTCCTCTCTCTCTCCTTCCTCTCGCCCTCTTTCCTTCTTCTCGATCTCTCCTTCCCCTGCCTCTGTCTCTTTTCTTCCCCGAGACCCAAATTGGGCCTGTTGGGGTTTAAGAGGTTAAATCCTGTAGTGTGTCCCCAGCTTAACCTGGAGAACTTTCTTACACATAATATTGAATGTCCCAAAGTAAATCCACCCTGTCCCCGCCTCAAGCCCGTAGTCGCTGGGTCCTAAATCCTTGTGTTTTGTTCCAGAGAGCAGCAGCTGGTGCCACAGTGAGCTCACGGTGCGGTTGGTTCTGTCCGCGGTCGTCGGCCTGGTTGTGTTTGATCATCTCAGGATCAATCTCTGAGCGAGAGTCTTCGCGATTTCAAATTTGTCTAGAGCGCCCTCTGCAGCCAGAAGTGAGAACAACATTATAAAACTTTGAAAACAAGCTTTTACTTTCCTTTAACGGCATGTCAGCAAATCCATGTCACTGTGATGAACGCACTTTCAACGCTCGACCAGGAAGAGTGTATGAGCTGGTTATTGCTTTGTTTCAATCAGCCAATTGATGTGTATTTTCTACCTTTGCCTTAACTTATCACCTTTCAAGTCACATGTAAATGCCTTCAAAGTGGAGGCAATTTGAGCATCGACTTGATATGAACAAGTCGAGTTAAGATAAATGGGCTTTAAAACACAAAGGAGCTTTATGGACTACAATGTGATCACCAGTAATGAAGGGAGTGTGTTTTGATCTTTGAGGGAGGAGACTAAAGTGGATTACTGACTGAGTGCAAATATGTACAAACGAAACAAAACACCATTTCAGGAAGGTTTTTGTGTGTGTGCATTATGTAGAGTTTTTAAATTTTTGTGCCTGAGCAGTGTTTAAGTACTTTGTAAAGCCCAATGTGGAAACAATAGATACAATACAGTATAGTCATTTAGTCTCTTTACCTGATATTTTTACTGGTATTGTCCTTCTTCAGCTTATTCTAAAAGCAGATACACTATGCATCTGTGACAGAACAGCCAGAACTGTACACCTGTAACTATAATTCAAGGTATTTGCCCCAATTCTTATTAGCAAGCAACACAAGTTTGTGTCGGATTCAATTTTGACAGAGATATGACATTTTCATTGCACTACTAATTTATTTATAAATATATTTTAAAAGAATATTCTAGCCATGAAGTAATAAAGGCTTTTTAGATTTTTTCTAACCCACCGAGTGCCTCAGTCTTTTCTTCAATGTGAGAACTTGAGAAAGTGAGAATGCTTGATCTTCACTCTGAAGAGCACCTGGGTAAAAGAAATTTGTACCTGTGATAATAGACTCGTGCAGCAATCCAGTAACTTAACCAATAGGCTATATGTTCAGATCATTTCTGTTTATTTGTTTGTTTTGAAAGATTTTGATATACTCAGACATTTTTCAGTTCGGCGCATTCACTGCCAGCAGACAGTTCTTAGACATAGGTTGTTGCGGGAGTCCCAAGGAAAACCTCTCCAGGCAGGGCCCTAGCCAATTTGGTGCCCTATGCAATTTTGGACTTTTTTGGAGGAGGGCCTTTTTGTAGATTTAAATATGTGCAATAGTACGTGGACAAGAGAGTCCCTGGCTGTGTGTGGATAACTCTGCAGTGGTTTCCCTTGTCATTAATGAGATGAGCTGCGTCCAGAACTCCACTGTGACCCAACAAAAATCTCATGCGACCCACCTTTGACTGTTTGAGAACCAATGAGTTAGACCACTATTTTTCACTCTTCCCATTTTACTTCAGTAACATGGGGCCTCATTCATGAAACAAACATGTGCACAAATTTGTTCTTAAGGCCGACTTAAGAACATTTGTGGCATTCACAAAAAATTGAAAGAGTTCTTCTGGAAGAACAAATCCTAAGAACAGTCAGCGGGGGAGGCGGGTGTTGTAGGTGATGTCATATGTCACGACCAAACGCTAGCGATTGGGTAAAATCAGATCCAGAGCGATTCGCAGCGGCGACCACCAACAACCACAGAATACACTCTGACAGACACCTGCTGCGTCTCGAACCCCACCTCCACGACCTCCACGTGCTCCTGCACCTGGGGGCTGGCAGAGCTAAAGCGAGCTGAGCAAAGGAAGGCCATTTATTTCTGCTTGGTGTGAGTGCGCTGTCAAACTTTAAAGAACAACTAAACACCAAACCAACTTTTTTTGCTGAATTTTTCATGAATTTGGGGTGTCTCTCTTTAAGAAGAGTTTTGTCTTTTTAAGAACTTTGTGAATCAGATCTAAGATGTTCTTAAGTTGTATTTAAGAACTTTTTCTAAAGCAAATATTCATGAATGAGGCCCATGAAATCCAGGCCGACTGACTCTTATAGACCAGGGGTTTCCAACCACCCCCCCCGTGAGCTACTTTTGCGTACCAATAATAGCAGCGAGCTACTTTAGCTTCAAAGAAACAGCTCTATACGACTGTCAAGATGAAAATTGAACAAGAAAGAAAGAAAGAAAATTACAGTAGTTTCTCTTATGGTTTGCAATATTCACCTACATGCTTTGTTCAGAACAAAAAATGCACCTAAAAATACATCTAAATTTGACTCATTAAGTGTATGTAGAAATGTTGAAAGCCTTTGGCGAGTTACTTGGAAAGGACTGGCAAGCTACTGGTAGCTCCCGAGCTACAGGATGGAGATCTTCTGAGGTGGACAGGACCCACCTCAGGACTCACCTTTCATTGAAAATGTGTGATTGAAAAAAATGCATTCAACTCAGAGCTGTTACAGACAGAAACTGTATCTTCAGAAGCAATAATATTCTTTTGAACTGGGTTTTTGAAATTCCCCATTGCATTTTGCACCGGTCCTTCTGGAGTCGTATGAATATCTAGCTTCAATGTTCCTTCAAAATAAATTATTCCACCAAGTAACATTTTTTATGTATTTATTTTATTTTATGGAAAAACATGACTTAATTTGGAACACAGCAGTTAATTCAACATATTTCAGAATGACATAAACTCCTGGCCTGATTTGAAACAGTGGGTAAAGTTGACTTTAAGGTGCTGTAGTTTAGCAGTAAATGATATTAGCAGTTGACCTGGATCTGGCAGATGGACGGAGCGATGCTGTTGCAGTCATCGTTGTACCAGCCTTTGTTCGCTGTGAAAGAAATACACATCATTAATGATCAATACAAAATATATAAAAAAAACTAACAAGTAGTTGTAGTTGTGGATTAAATTTTATTTATACTTCTACAGTTCTAAAAGCACACATTAGTGAAAGAAGATCTCTGTGCACTGTGTATATAATTGTAAAGCTTTTAACTCATCCAAAACCAGGTCTAAACTTTTTGTTTTTTTTAAATGACCAAGAATATTATTCATAAATATATATTAACTTTATGCATGAAAAGACCTGTCTGCTGTGTACTGGTCCAGAGCGGCCCCTGGAGGATTTCTCCCTCTCAAGAATTTATTTATATTTCTCTATATCACATGAATAGGTCTGCAAATATTTTGAGAGAACAGGCAGTGCAGATTTTCTGTATCATAAAGGCATATCACCACAGACACAGAGCCTATTGGACCACATGTAAAGCCTGTAGCCTATTAATCCACAGATCAAAATATGTAAAATCCTGTCCCTGTGTCTTGTGGGGAGCGGCCATAGTTTGGCCTCTGTTAGTATGCCTCCTGTGTCACGGCGCTGCAACAGCACATGCACTTTGTGTTCTCACTTCTCTTCTTAGAGCACATACTGTAGTGTGTTGATGACAAGATACAGCTCGATACGCAGCTGTGAGCAGAGCTCGTGTCACTGGGACAGATATTGAGGACTGTTTCTTTAGCCTATATCTCATTTGTGAACACTGAATGTTGGGTTCATGATCGTGGGTGGGCCACGGACAAAAGTGGGTGAAGGACGACCCAGGCGCCGCTTATGGTCAGAATTTCAAGAACAGTCATTGGTGGTCACATGCCTGGTTCATCTTTAGCCAACATTTAAGTTTAGTTTTGAATATTGGCAGAGTCTCTAGAGGTATAGCAGGACTGAACCAGGACTAAAGCTGGACTTTACCAGGACCGAAAACAAGGACCAAATCAGGTCTAATCCTGGATAAAAGTAAGTCCAAACCTGTGCTAAAACAAGACTAAAAGTAGGACTAAACCAGGACTAAACCATGGTTAAACCAGGTCTAAACCAGGACTAAACCATGGTTAAACCAGGTCTAAACCAGGTCATTGAGAAGCACTGATGTGTCATGTTTTTCTTTTAACTAAACCGTGAAGGTTTACTCTTTTGAAATCATAATGAACCAGAAACTACTGAAATGTGCCAGATCTAACGTTTACATGACCTTCACCAACTGCCAGGAAAACTCACTTCAGCTGAAATGCAGGACTCTAACAAAATGTATGTTTGTTTCAAGATGCACAATATGTAAACTTCTGATCAGGGACATTTGGCTTCTAGTTGAAAAGCATAAACAAACAGCTTTTTGACAACAAATGGCTTCACACAAGCCATGACCATGAGTGAAATAGAGGTTTTTGTGTTATCAGTCATATTCTATGAAATGCATAAGTTTATGTACCCTTATATTCTGCCAGGGGATGTAAACTCAAGTAGATACAATAACTCACATTCATCATATCCTGTATCTGTGTCAAAACGTCCGTGGTGTTGCTCTCAGAAAGTTTGGACACAACAAGCCTTTTAAAATTGACATGCTCACTCTTTCATGGTTTGTGGTTGTGAATAAAGTCGAATTAATGACCTAAAAAGAATACCTTGTTTTGCTTCTATGTTTTCATAAGTCGACAGCACCAGAGAGTCACTGTGGTGCTGTGGACTACCTCACCTTCAGTTTTCATGCGCACACATCTGTAGTAGGAAGCGGAGTCGCTTTCAAGTTTGTTGAAGCCAAAAGGGGAGCCGTCCTGCCACCTCCAGGCGTTCTGCAGAAATATAGCAGTTATACACAAAATACACTGGTAATATTCATCTGTAAATGTATTGCTTTATGGGCTAAACTTCTGACTAAACAGGAGAGAGGCTGATTTAAATTCTTTTCTGCAGCTAGATCTTATAGTGGATGTCGGGGTACATTTATCAAGACATTAGAAAAATAAAATGTGTTACAGCCGATTTGAGGAAAGTGAATGGGGGGAAAAAAATAAACATTTAGAGCAGGTCCCCAAAGGATTTATACATTTCTACATCCACAATAAGGCAACACTCTCCAAACATTTAGGTAAATATAGAAAAGAAGAGGAAGCTCGAGTAATTTAGTTGGTGGTGTTGAAATAAGTTCTTGGTTACAGGTGAATTCCACTTAAGTCGCATATTACACGTATTTATTCGAAGCATAAGAAGCTCGCTGACGATTTTGTTGCATAAAAGTAGAAAGGTTGACCCTTAATTAGAGATATCAATTTAAATTTTGAATTTGAATCAATTTGGGTTGTCTTTTGGAGTTCAAAACTCCAAAAAAATTGAAAAATCCCTCTGACAAAACCTTTGCAGTATTGTTAAGTCCAAGGCTGAGATGTTTGGTGCCTGTAGATATATTAAAGTGGAAAATTCATTGCAAGAGTCAAGTCCCCTCATTATTTTTCAGTCTTAATTAATTTACTCACTAAATGATGTCAATAATAATAATTTTGTTGTTAATAAAATTACTATTACAGCTCATTACAGCTCTCATTTGTCTTGAAACTGACCGTGGAATAAGCCAATCTCCAGGACTAATCCAGGCCTAAAACTGAACCTGCCCGGGACTAAACTGTTCACTGTGAGAGCGTGGGTGCGTGTACCTCAAAGAAGAAGCCTCCGGTCCAGGCCGTGGTGTGCCCCGCGCTCCCCGCCATGTGCTGCAGGTGATTATTCTCCAAAAGGCCGTGAACAGCGGCCAGTTTCGCCTCGAAGCCGGCGCAAACAGTCTGCACAGACAAGGTAAGGATTAATATCATTTTCAAAAATATACTTCTAAGTTTTTCATTTTCCTCACTGATATTCTGAGTCATTTAAATGTGTAATTCACTTTATGGGCCCGTAGGAAAAGTTCATATTTGCTGATACAGAAGACGTTGACAGTTTGTGACAGTTGTTGGTCCAGATATTAAAGAGAAATTATAAACCATAGTATTTTTAGAGCAGGGGTGCTCAAAGTTTTTTTCATGGAGTGCCAAACTAGGCAACAGAGGGCCAAATTAGTGGATAAAGGGCCAAATGCAATGTGTTTTCATACATAAAGTCCACTTTTAAACAGATCTGCCTTTTAATATCCTTCAATTGCAGTGCTTTTGAGTAGGACATGCTGTTTTGCTTTCCTTAGCTACTATTAACAGCAGTAGTTTCGCTAAAGGGATAATTTTTCTCAGTCATTTTGAAAGAGAAGGTTGTAAAAAATCTGTTCTTCATTAATTAATCTCTCATTATATACTTAGTATTAAGAATGCCACCAAACACACATTACAGGATAAATGGATGCAAATCTAAATATTATTTGTGAGCAGAATCATGGAAGATGAATTTGGAAACTACATTGTGTTAAACGCATGTGTAAAACTCTCAAAAGATTATCTATCCTGTTATTATATATATGTCAAAATATTCTCCTTGGATGTATATTAACTATAAATCATGTGGTGTTAGATGTACTGTTGAATAGCATGAGGTGATGGATGCTGCTTTGTTGTGTATGGTATTAAGTGGTGGACCGGAATGTCATGCTGTACAATTACTTAATTCATTAAAATATATATATATATAATCCAAAATGAACAAGGAAGACAACAGATTAAATAATAATTACAGTTTAAAAAAAAACAGCTGTTGTAACTTAGGTACATAAAAAAAAATCAAAATGTGAATCAAGTATGGCATTTCTACCACCACAACCTTCTTATTATTATTTGTTGTTTTGTTATGTTATGTTTTGTTATTATTATTTTGGAGTTGGAGTTAACTGTTGATTGGTATGTTACAACATGTGACTGTGTGAAATAAAAAGATTATTAAAAAAAAAAAAAAGATTATCTATCCTTCAAAATGAAGGACAGCCTTCAAAAAATCACAACTCAATATATTCTGTCATTAGCAGAGAATTTTCAATTAATGTAACCTCTGATTGACAGTCTCTTCAGTCACAAATTAATAAAAATAATTTTGGAGCTCTTTCAAAGTTATCAGTTTTTTGTGAAGTTTTGACTGATTGATTCACTGCAGAAGAATATATCTGAATAACTTAATATTTCTAGATTTGAGAATATTTAAACCCCAAATCTACTTTTCTTCGCTCATAAACTGTTTGAATTTGTGTCTCATGTCTATGTCCTTGTCATTATTTTGACACGTTAGTGCATATTAGTAGAAATCTTAATTTAGTGCTAAAAACCGTCTGTGTTGCGATTATCCATTGCAATTGGCTCTCAGTCTCGCACACGACTTGTAGCTCGTTCGAGATGGAGCGGCGCCTCGTCTGGATGATCGAGAGTAGACGGGTGGAGAAAAAGGTCTGAAGTCAAGCTGGACACTGCACGGCCCGAGAACAGAGAGGGCTGCCTCAGATCACGCAGGGTCTCGTCAGATATCACCTTCATTTCATGTTTATGTTGAATAAAACTCATTTCAAAGCCACTGATCCCCCTGCTCTGTTTCCTTTACACTCCAGTACATTTATTTATGACCAGAGCAAATACTTATATTACGTTTGCAAGGTAAATATTGCCTCTAAACCATACGTTTGAAGTAGAAAGCTGTCACTCTCCATACTGCGACACTCCCGCCCACACACTCACCCCCTGCACGTCACCCCAGAGCCTCCGAGAACGCCTCTTTCGCAGCTATTTTTGGATTTTAGTTGTGAGTGGAGTAAGGCTCTGACACGCCCGTTCAGGCTCTCTTTAAATTGAGTAATTCTGACTTGCCGAGTCAAACAAATCTGCCAATGAAACAAGATTGTTGTTCTGTTTTTCAAGACGAATGTACATTATTTCCTAATTTTTGAGTGCATTAAGATATTTATTCTTATTCCCGGTGCAGTAAAGATGTTTTGTTGTCTTATTCCAAGTTCCATTACCAGATAACTTTACATACCTGCTCAAATAACGGTCAAAATATCCAAGATTTAAGTTTTAGATTAGATTTTGCAGTGTACCCATTTCTCTGAACAGAAGAGAATAAAAAAGTTACATACCGTAGCATCTTTCCAGGTTAAATAGTCATTGTTGAGGTAGTAGCAGCTGCCGCGGTAATACTCCCAGTTAGTATAACACACCTGGCTGCGCACTGGAAAATAAATCAAAATATCATTAGCAAAAATCACACAATGACTCGGTAAATAGCAACAGAAGTGATCAGTGATCAGAAGGGACCAGTGCATTTTCAGCGTCTGAGAAAAAGAGAAAAAAGATAATACTTTAGCATTATCTGTGTTGAAAATATGTAGAGATAAAGATAAGATAAAGATGAGTGTGTCATTCATAAGGCGGGTGTGGAGTCATTTCATTTATTTATTTCAGGCAAAGGCAGGAGCAACACAGTCATTTTTAAACAAATAAATAAAGACCATATTGGTAACAAAATCAATTTTGCCTGAAAGGGAGTGGGAAGAAGAGAACTTATTAAATCCCACCTCCATTACCCATTAACATTAGCTTCTCTGCTTCTGCAACTGTCAGATTCAATGATAAACAAGTTCCCAGAGAGCAAGAATGAATTAACCTTTCTGACATTACATCACAAATCCCAAAGACTCCAATGCAGTGTCGGTGAAAACAAAAAGAATCTATTCATGTTGCACTTTTGCATCTATAGGCAAGTTATCATATAGTCAAACAACAAAAAGATCCTCTCAAACCAAATGATAACCACTCAAAGTCCAATGCATTTCAATGGCGGAGAGCAGTGTTTTCACCAACGCTTGATATGTCAGATAGATACTGTAGATAGATAGATAGATAGATAGATAGATAGATAGATAGATAGATAGATAGATATCACATATAGATTCACATATGGATGAATTGTATAGCCTTATCGCTCTGGGCAAGTGTTACATGCAGCGGTTCTTTTTTCTTTTTGTATTGCTCCCGTCTCCCTCTGCTCCTGGACTGGACCTCCGTGATTGGAATCCTGCCGGCCAATTGAAGAGAGAGGAGGAAGTTTGAAAAGGCAGCAGATGCCTGGCTCTCGCTCTCTCTCTTTGCCCTGATGCTAGATGCTGCACTAGCCTGTTTTGTACCAGTCTTGTCTGTACACTTTTGGTTGGGAGGTTGGTAGGTGAGTGGGTACCCTGTACACCTGGCATCACGTAGTTTTCTGTTTGATTATATACACTAGGCTTATCAGTTGTGTCACCCGTGTATGTTTTCTTTAAGCCACTATTTAGATAAGTTTATTAGGGATTTGTGTTCTTTCCTTTTCTTAGATTCTGTAGTGGTTGAGTTTAGGTCTGTTTATTCTATCATTACTTGTTCTGTTGACCACCTCCCACCAATAACCTTTAAAAATAGTGTTGGCAAACAATAAAGCAGCCCAACACTACGGCTGACTCCTGGCTCTTTGTATTAATGTTTGCCTTATGCTGTAGTTATGCCTCTGTCTGATTAGGGACATAACAACAAGAATGACTTTCTCAGTCTGTCGGTGGAGCAGGAGAGCGAGAGCAGCACTGAAAGAGCTCCTCTGCCTCATCATCAGCTCATGCAGGGGGTGGTTACCGAATTACCGAAGAAACTAAGGAATGGTGTGTGTTCCAAAGGTAACAGATAAGTATTACATTGTAACAACAAGCACATACAACAATGGTAATAAACAATATGAACAATGGTAAGGTAATGAGCACACATTTCAGGACAGTCTTGCCCGAGGACCCAGCAAGAGTATGTATCGTCACTAATGAGGATTGAACCAACAACTATTACGTAACAGGGTGAAAACATCCTCTGACTGAGTGGTACCTTCAGGTTTAGGCTCCTCTTTCACTTCCACTTCCTGCACAGGAGCCTCTTCCGCTGCATTGAGAAAACCGAGAAAATCAGAAATCTAAACTTTTATAAATTGCATATTTGCTACAAACCTGCCTTGGCTAAAACACACTCTAACATTTACAACCAACATTTAGGATAAAACATCATACTTCACACATGATTTAATTGGTGATAAAGATTGTGTTCACTGTGAGCGGCTCGCCTCTGCTAAAACCTGACTCCTATAACGTTACGTCACCAGCTCTTTTCCATGGAGATGTTGGAGACTGGCTTCAGGGCGGGGAGCCTCCTGCTGTGCTAATTGCTCTTTATTAGATTTTTTACCTTCTATTTGTGTGCATGCCTTATAGTTTTATAATTCTTATATATTATTTTTTATTTTCCATAGTTTATTGTTTATTATTTATCATGAGCAAGTTTATGTTTCATGTTGGACAAGTGTAGGAAATTCCTAGTCTGTAGATTGAGTCCTGCTTTATTTTGGTTACCCACTGCAAAAATGGTATTGTCTGTGTCTAGCTGAGGAAAACTTTTGTAATCTTAAATGTTGCACAGTGTGGCTTTCAATTATTACTTAGAAATAAAAACTGTTTAAACGTCTTACCGAGGGCTCTTAAAGTGACAGTGGCGCACAGGAGCAAGATCACAACAGTCTTCATCGTCAGATCTGTGGAAACAAATCAACATTGTTTTTAGTTAGGGCTGCTTTTCATGCAAGACTGTATCACAAAACGCCTTACAACTTACAATCAATCCCCTTCCCCCACTCAACCCTCTGGCCCCCCATGAATATTCACACAAAGAGACATTCCCCTTCACACACCCGGGCCCTCGAGTCCCACAAGTATTCACCCACACACAATAAGAATCATTCTCCTTCGCACATCCTTCTTGCAGGTTCTCAGTGACCTCTAGGCTGAGGCTCTAGGCGGACCATAAAGCTGCGTCCCGACCAGACCAGGCGAATCGCGCGAAAAACAGATTCGCTTCGCAATTTTTTTTTATAGCGAATCGCGAGTCTTATTTGTGTACCAACGCCTTTTCGCGTGTTCGCAACTTCACATGGGAGGGGCTGTCGGTAGTGTGTGTAGTAGTGTGAGCAACAATGGCGGATATCAAGACAGTAGCGTGGCTCTATTTGCTATATAAAGCCAGACAACGTCGTCGTAGGGCATCTACGCAGCGTGTCTGGATTCACCGGGTCAACCAGAGACATGCCGTATATGGTGAGTTTCACCATTATACCGGGAGCTCCGCACGAAAACAGACTTCCGCCTGTCTCATCCTGTTCATGCCGTCACCGGAGCAAGCCGCTCTGATTGGTTGCTGCGCGCAAATAAGCGAAAAAAGTTCAACATTTTCAACTTTTTCGTCAGACGCTTGAAACGATCGCAAGCGATCATTCGTGCGTAAAAATCGCGCGAAACGCCCGAAAAGTGCGATTCGCGCCACTCAAATCACGCAAAACGGCCGCGCGCATCCATTTTGCGCGAAACCATTCATTTTGAATGGAAACCATTCGCCCCGACACGTTCGGTCGGGAAGCACCTTAAGACCATTGGGCCTTATGGTCCGCCAAGGAGAAACAGGAATAACTAGACGTGCATCAAATTATTGTCATTGTAATGTTAAATGCCAGAATTTATCACTAAATCAGTTAGGTCTTCCATCATTGTTTTACTGACACAGCCACAAACAAAAACGTCAACTTAACTTAACCCTCTCAGGTCTTGGGGCATTTTTTATTGTTATTTTCGCCTGGTATTTTTTTGTTTTATTGCTTCTGAAACACCTCCTAATGGTGCACCATCAAGTGCTTGGACTCTTTATTTTCATAACAAATTGAACTAGTATCATCTGAATGCTGTAGTCGAGTCATATCAATGAAGTAATCATGACAGAAGCAGAAAAACAACCAAAATATTAGGCGAAAATTGATTTTCTCACCTCGCTCTTTCCCTATATGCAAAAAAAAAAATCAATGTATATGGCTGTGGACATTAGAGAATGTTTTGTGGGTTAGACCTGGCCCAGGAGATGGAAGATAAAGGCTGTAGTTACTGTAGAAATGTTTATTTTTGACAAAAAACACAAAAAAATAGCACTTTTTTGATTATTATTCCACTAAAATATGCTTCTATAAACATAGAAGACTATAAACCTGACCTTCTATGTGAAATCTATGTTTAAAAAAAACAAACAAACAAAAAATTGTCCTAAATGTTACCCCATAGTTGTGCTCATTTTTGGCACAAATGTTACTCCATACTTTAATCCTCCATGTTCTATATAAACAGAGTTTATATAGAACATGTTTTCGGACAAAAAAAAAACCAAGTTTTTTTCTAGTACCGTTTTGAATCCCTGGGCGATTTTGTAAAGTGCAGAGTCAGCAGTTTTAGCTAATGCTAACTTAGCACTTTTTGGCACGAATATTCAACGTGACCTTACATCGCCCCCCGGAGGGCTAGAAGGACATGGGTGGGCTCATTTTAAAGCCCCAACCCTCTCTCCCTCTGTCTCACTCGCAGAGATACTCGTTAAAGTCATTGGTGACACGGTTGTCGTGGGTCTCATATCGCAGACCCGGGATATGAGACCTCAGAGGGTTTTTAAACATGTTCAAATAAGTTCAAAATTTTAGTTCCAATTTTCCAAATTTTGTTTTCTTTTTCTTTTGACACAGTTTGATGACAAAACAAACACTTGTTTAAATTAAATTGACTGTCCACTACGCACTAATGTCAACTTTGCTTTGTCACACAAAAAGTTCCACAATTTACCTTTAAGTAGAATTTCAAACAGGTTTACCTAAGGAAATGTGCTGTTGTTTCTGTCCTTTTACTTAGTTAAGAAAAAGTAAGTTAGTACCACAGACCATAATGTCACAATATTCAAGACCGTTACCAAATATCACATTTCTTCTCATATTGCTCATTTATTTTAAAAATAAAACACACCTCTACAACTACTACTGCTTTTCAGTAGTAGTAGTAATTAAACACAAACTCAACAAAATCATAAACCTTTCTTACAAAACCAAAGACAAAATAAGATGGAGAAATGTCTTACTCAGAAAAGCTGGTCTCTCAGATGAAATGCAGTATAGCGACAGAGGTAGTTGCAGTAGCAGCAGTGGTATTTGTAGTAATGATTTGCAGTTCTTCCTTATATCCTTCAGATGTAGTTATATTTGCCAGTTACCACACACTTACTGAACTTTACACTGATTTACTGTAACGTGAAGACTTTTTGATTGCTTCCTTGTGAACGGTAAATGAAAATGTTTTATGGCTAAACCGGGAACAGATTCTGTTTGTGTAACTGTGACATCATCGTCTATAAGGAGTGGGATATAGAGCCACTAAGTCAATAAAGCATGGGTTTAAACGACTTGATTTCATAAATAGTTTTAACCAATACTCACATATACTATCAATTATTCAAATACACACTAATATTGATCTTTTTTTCCACTTAAAAAGTTACATTGTGCAGTTTTACAATGGAGGTGGAGGGCAGCTGACAATCCCAGGGCAGTATATGGTAACTGTCAAAATGCAGATTTGTAGTCTTAATTTATCGCTAATTTCCTGAGCCAATCTACACGAAACAAAAACTGCCACAAAGTTCAACATGTTCTCTGTCTGCAATGAACTAAAGTGTAATTGTTTCCCCATAGCGGTGTCCTAAATTAGAGACAATATTCAAAAACGTGTGCATGATGTTGACCAGTAGAAAGTAGCAATAAAATGGCAGGTTTCAAATTTTCTTTTTGAAAATTTCTTTCAAAAACTGTATCTCTCCCATAGACTTGTATTGGCCCCTGCTCCAAATGAAATGGAATTCTATAATGTGAATGCAAACTTTAGGACAAGAACATTTATTTAAACCCCATTGGCCAGGGCCGCTGCTAGCCATTTTTGGTGCTCTAAGCAGGAATGTTTGGTGGATCCCATGTGTCTCCTCTGTGTCTGTGTGTACCACGTGCTCAAAAGTAATTTTTAGTGACTGACTGGGTTTGAAGCTGAAGGCTGCAAGACCCTCCTCTATACTATAATATCCAAAAGCGCTAAGGACAGAAATGACTGTCTTTGGCAGACAAAGAGTTAAATAACATCCAACTGAGGGCTGCACGATATATCAAATTTACCGTTATATCGAGATTCTAGTGCCGCACGATAGAAGGTTAGCCAATATCGATAATAACAATATACATGCTTCACTTTTCCCGCCGCCATCCCTCCCAGAAATTTGCCATAACGCCCCACGGGGCCACGTCTGCCAGTTCACCTAAGATCCAGCCTAAACTGTCCTCTATCGGTGCTGGAGTCGCGCTAATGTCAGCGCTAATGTCAGCGCTAATGTCAGCGCTAATGTCAGCGCTAATGTCAGCGTTAATGTCAGCGCTAATGTCAGCGCTAATGTCAGCGCTAATGTCAGCGCTAATGTCAGCGCTAATGTCAGCGCTAATGTCAGCGCTAATGTCAGCGCTAATGTCAGCGCTAATGTCAGCGCTAATGTCAGCGCTAATGTCAGCGCTAATGTCAGCGCTAATGTCAGCGCTAATGTCAGCGCTAATGTCAGCGCTAATGTCAGCGCTAATGTCAGCGCTAATGTCAGCGCTAATGTCAGCGCTAATGTCAGCGCTAATGTCAGCGCTAATGGCAGCACTTTAAAAGGCTCTTTCTCCTCCTCTATTCACTCCCTGCACCTCTGGTGCTGTGGCGCCTCTTC
>OMNZ01064219.1:10436-44532 GCA_900303255.1 Lesueurigobius sanzi | reverse complement strand
GGTCCATGCTCGGAAACCATCAAACCTGACTGAACTGGAGATGATCTGTAAAGAAGAATGGTCCAAAATACCTTCCACCAGAATCCAGACCCTAATTGGAAGCTATAGGAAGCATTTAGAGGCTGTTATTTCTAAAAAAGGAGGATGCACAACATATTGAGTAATTTTTCTTTTGTGGTGCCTAAATTTATGCACATGCTTAATTTTGTTTAAATAATTCTTGCACACTTTCTGTAAATCATAAAAACTTTATTTCACTTCTCAAATATCACTGTGTTTGTCTCCTATATGATATATTTAACTGGAATTTTTTTTTTTTTTTTTTAACAACCAATGATTTATAAAGGAAAATCATGAAAATTTACAGGGGTCCCCAAACTTTTTCATACAACTGTATATTGTACCGAACAATAACGTGTTATGTAATACATAAAAAAGTATTGAAAGAAACAGAAAGAGGCGTTAAGTGTTCAGACATATACACCTGCATTGCATTGCTCTAAATCAGCGATGTCCGAAACTGTATACAATTTGATTTGTATACAGTTTAAGGTCATTTGAAGCCTTTCCCCATGCCTATATTTAGTTTGAATCCTTAATGCAAGCTCTGTCTCGCAATAAAATAACAGAACATTATACTACTGTTATTGCTGCATAATTGTTGGAAAATGCCCAATAGGTTGCATTCAAGTGGCATCACAATATTCTAAAGAGACAACGAGATTATAGTTTAAAGTTGGGGTGTAGGCCGGGCAGCTAAAAATTCTGTGCTGGTAGCTATGGTAACTGTCAAAATGTTGATTGTTAGTCTTAGTTTGTGGTAATTTCTCTGTATTGGACCAATCCACATGAAACAAAAACTGTCACAAAGTTCAATGTCTTCTCTGTCAGCACATGCAAACTAAGGTCTAATTATTTTCTCATGAAAGAGTCCAAAAGTGGTGACAATATTCAAAAACATGTGTATGATGCATGATGTTGCCATTATAATAATAATGTGGAAGGTTCAATCACTACCAAATAGTGATTAGGGAAAACATTTGTCTTTTTGAAAATTTCTTTCAATTTACTTGCAGCAAATCAAAATTCATGTCCGTAAGTAAATAGGGTTGTGAATATTTCCTGAACCTGTAGTAACACATGGTTCTGGCACTTTATTGTTCTCTTGTAAAGTCTCACCAGTTCCTTCCGTCTTCCTCCAGGGCATAACTCCAGTGTGGGTCATCATGTCAAACCGTGACTCGTTGGGATTTGGGGACCTCCTTCCCCAGGACGTGGTGGATATCTTCGCTCAGGAGAAGCACAGCAAGAAAGGCCGCAAGCCGCGCAATCGCTCCCTGGGCCGAGCGCTGGGCTGGCTCAAGGGGAAAAAGAAGAAGAATGACAAGGGACAGAATCCGGGGCTGGGACCTGCATTTGACCTGGCTCTGGATTTACGCCCTGCTGGTTCTCAGGGCACACCCAAGGGAGCACAGAGGTCAGGGAAGCTGGGGCATCAGCAAGGCAACAGTCACGGTAAGAGCCCACAACAGGTTTGGAAATTGTAATATAATGACACATATATTCAGACACTTAGTTATTCCCGAACGCAAAATCGAATAAAAAGGCAAAAACACTGGGAACTCAAAAAGAAAAGCCCTATTAACACATGTCTGGGCTGGATAATATGCTAATGTGTTTCGGCTCTAGGCCTTCATCAGGGCAAATGTGTGTCAGGGTTTTTGGCTTTTTAATGAAACTAATTCTTACGCTGAAGGACATTGTTTTACATAACCTTTTCACTTCCAAGTTGTTCTCTGGCCTAGTAAATGTATCATTTTGGAAATATTGCCATCATGTTTTTACCTAAATATTAAGTAAAACATCTATCCCTTTCTTATAATAGTGAGGAAACATGTATTACTTTCCCCATTACTCAACTTTGTAGAACTTTTTGTCAAAATGCTGCTTTCGTGTTCTGTTGCTAATGGACAGTAACAAACCATATTCTTTTACGTGTACATATACAGCTGTGGCCAAAAGTATGCAAGCCCTTTTAAGTTTACATACCCTTTTTTCCACTCATGGTTAGTGGTTGTGTGAAGCCATTTATTGTCAAAGAACTGAGTTTACTCTTTTGAAATCATAATGAAACAGAAACTACTCAAATGTCCCTGATCTAACGTTTCATGACCTTCAACAACTGCCAGGAAAACTGTTCTGGAAAGCAAAAGAAAAAAGCAAAGAAAAACTCACTTCAGCTGAAATACAGGAAACTCTGACAAAATTGGACTGACAAAATTGATGTTTGTTTAAAGATGCACTATATGTAAACTTTTGATCAGTGACATTTGGCTAATTTCTTGTTGAAAAGCGTTTTTTTACAGTAAATGTCTTCACACAACCACTAGCCATGAGTGAAAAAAAGGTTTTTGTGTTAGCATTCTATGAAATGCATAATCCGTGATCCAAAACTCAATTATATAATACACGCCATTAATGCTAATGAATTCTGAAAGCCACAAAGCGACGTGAGGCTGAGTGGTGGGAACCCGTGGAGGATCCTGCTCCTTGGCACCCAGACATGTGTGCTTTCTCACTGCGGGGATGTTTGCACAGAAACCACTTCCTAGTTGCCTTCCGACCTTCACCTTGCTGTGTTTACTGTGAAAAAAAAATCTGTGTTAGCCCCCGATTCCATCAACTCTCTTACCTGGTGCGGTCGGGTTACAGGGAGAATGGGCCGCGCTGCACTTTGGGTGGTCATGGAGTGTAAGTTACAACCAGGAGTATTCGCCCAAGCTGCTGTCCGTACTAGTTCACCGTTTCGTGTTTGGGCTTGCGCTTAATGTACAGGTGTATGTCATGCTGTGCCCTTTCATAGTTGAGTAACGCTTATTGTCTACCTTTCCGGTAAGCTTTTTTAGCCTTGAGGGATGCTGTCAGAACAAAAAGCATGAACATCACTTCATTACAGTGTTTGGTTAAGGCTGTGTATTCTGTCTCCTAAAGTTTTGGCTTGTTGCTTCAGAAACAGGGAAGGGTCCGTCTGCTTAATCTTTTTACCCTATTTTTGCTGGCAGAAGGGAGTGTTGAGGGGGATTCCCACATTGGCTCACACACAGTCTAAATACAACACAGATAAACATCTCTTGGTTATGGTTAGACAAATTGTCGTCATTGTCGGGTTATGTAGTCTGTGTTTTATTGGATCTCTGCTTATGTAGGCGCACCAGGATTCTTTCGGACAGTGATTCTCAACTGGTGGGGCGGGACCCAAAAGTGGACCGTGGAATGGTTTTCAGTGGGTCGCAAGCAGTGGTGGACAGTAACGGAGTAAATTTGCTTAAGTACTGTACTTAGGATCTGTACTCTACTTGAGTAGTATTTTTGTTGATGACTTATTTCTTTTACTCCACTGCATGTGACAAACAAATATAATACTTTCTTCTCCACTACATTTGTAAAAAAGCTCTTGCTACTCGGAGTGCAGACAAGTTGGTCGTGTTGTGGTTTTTTCTCTGATTTAGAAGAAAAGACTCAAGTACAGTTTTAATCTTTTGGTCATTTTTCATAGAATATAAACAAAATCTTTTTTTCCACTCATGGTTCATGGTTGTGCGAAGCCATTTATTGTCAAAGAACTGATTTTACTCTTTTGAAATCATAATGAAACAGAAAAACTACTCAAATGTCCCTTAAATGACCAACAACTGCCAGGAATGAAATGCATAAGTTTACATAGTTCTGTCAGGGTATGTAAACTTTTTAGCACAACTGTACATCTTCAGTACTAGTATTATATATTCACATATGTTTCATGTTTATGAAGATTCACAACACTCATTTAAAATTTAATTTACTTCAAAAACTTATGCAATAAAAGCAAATACTTAGTAGTACATTTTTCACTGGGCAATTTTCACTTTCATTGGAGTAGTGTATCTGTACTTTTACTCCAGTAATGAAATGAAGTACTTCGCCCACCACTGATCGCAAGCCTTAATATTTTATACAAGTATAAAAACCTGCATAGTAACATCTTGTCATAATCCGTTTGTGTAGGTTCTCAGTCGTACAGGAGTTGTCCATCGTAGGCAAAAATTCTTCAGTCTTCATCTGTACTCTGTAGTTGAAGTGTCGGACGTTTCGATCTTAGTCCAAAGATCGTCATCAGTCGTCATCTGTGTACTCTGGAGTAGCTGATGACGATCTTTGGACTAAGATCGAAAGGTCCTACACTTCAACAACAGACAGATGAAGACTGAAGAATTTTTGCCTACGATCTTGTCATAAGTTTAATTTACTCAAATGAAGTATATATGGCCTTGATTCATTTTGAGTAAAAAAAAATCTGCCAGAGGATGTTCTTAACTTAACTTAAAATGAGAAACATGTTATACGTAAATTGAGCTTCATTTTCTAATTTTCAGTGCAATGAGATGTTTATTATTTACTGCAAACGAAGCAACTCACTAGAAAATGTCTAATGTACTCAATAAAGGCCATATTTCTAGATAAAATCTGATTTCTAGATAATGTTTTGCAGTGTACTCTGTTTCTATGGTCATTATTTCTGATTTCTAGGATTATTTCATGCTTATTCAACAATATATTTGTGGGAAATACCATATTTTACATTGTTAAATTCCTGTTTGGGTCATGTCGTTCTAGGCTGAGGTTGGATCCCTGTGCCCTACCAGTTGAGAACCACTTCTTTAGGACACTAGTTCACAAACTTTTCACACATGGCGCAGCATGAAATACTTGACCTTTCAAGTACTACCAAGTTTAAAACAAGATAAACAAAAAATATAAAATGGGACAAAATGATGTCTAAACTGGGTGTAAACAACTGATTTAGGATAAATGTGAAGATCATTCAATGAAGCTAAAAGAAGAAGTGACGTAGCAGTTTTGTAAAGTAGGGCTAAAGCAGCTCTATATTTAGGGATATATTGGTCATAGATTGTTCAGTCACATGGAGGTTTGCAATGTTGTCTGTCTGTCTTTCCCGCCGCTCTATCTAATCTGGAACATAGGCAACTGCAGATAGTAAAACCCTGCTTGTAGTCTGGCATCGATTTTTAGAGGAACTGGGAAGTTATGTGTAACTTATAAATGTATAAATAAACTGAAGTGCTGCTGAATTCATGTTCAGAAATATTAACAGCTAAACTAATACACGAATCCTTTCCTAAACATGTTTGAATAGGAATAAACAACAACATTAGCCTTTATACAAAACAAGAACCCATGGCCTGGGAACAGTTTCAATACCAGTACTTGAACAATACTATCTAGAACCATAAAACAGAACAATAATGGTCATTTATTCCATAAAAGACTATTTCTTTTAATTTTCTTATCATTTATTTGAGCTGAAACAACCAAGTAACTTTCTTTAGTGCTGTCTCAGGACCCACCAGGCATGACAGCTTTTTATCTAAAGGAACATATTTTGTCGGTACCAGTTTTCTGTACCATTTTTTTCCCCCTATACCATGAGTATCTAAAAACAATTGATGGTATCGTTTAACAGTACCCAGCCCTAATAATGGAGATAATGGAGATAATGGAGATAGAGGTTGTTGTGTGTTTGTCTATATACATTAAATTAACTAAATAATTGCAGCTTTTGTGATTTGCTACTTAATATTGGTTATCAATTCCAAATACCAAACCAATACTTTCACCAACTTAATCTACGTGATATTCACTTAGGTCATGCTGTGTATGTCAGTTACTGTACAATTCAGTCATTTTATTTTACACTCCACAATACTTCTATTGGCAGATGGTAGAGCGGGTCGTCTCATGATCGGAAGGTCTGGGGTTTGAATCCCAGCTCCTGCAGGTGCTTTGTGTCCTTGGGCAAGACACTTCACCCAATGCCTATGGGTGTGTGGTTGGTGGTGGTCGGAGGGACCGTTGGCGCAGATGTGAGCAGCCTCACTTCTGTCAGTGTACCCCAGGGGAAACTCTGGCTACAAATGTAGTTTACCACCATCAGCATGAAGTGAATGAAGCCCCCTGCTTTTCATATGTGACGCGCTTTGGTATGACTTGTGTCATATGAAAAGCGCTCCACATCTCGGCCTCAGCTAGCAAACGCATGTGCATTCTTTCCCCTGTAATCAAAGACAAACACTTAACCATAGACTTCCTCTAATTAAAACAAATAAGCTTTATTACACTTTACCAGCACGTGCTGAATGCCTGTTACTGTTGATGATGTGTTGATGGCTGTGCTGCCCACTACGCTGCTCTAAATGCCTGTGCTGCCGGCTCTGTGCCAGTTCATTAAGGCCTGTGCCAGAACAGTTACGGACGGGAACAATGGCCTCTTGTTTTCTCTGGGCCTTCTTCTTCCACTGTTCTTCCTCATACTGAGACACTGTGGTCATAAAGGAGGTGATGAAATGTTATAGATGTCTGCTGTACATTAGGAAACACTCAATTATTGCACAACGGACATAAATCATTCCTCGTTAGTTTCCGGTTGTTGTGAGTTTATATGAATCATCTCACTACACTCAGAGCTTTGTTATACATTCTGTACACAAAGGAAATCACAGCAACAGGTCAGCAGCGACAGAGGCTTTTCAACATCAGGCTTCACCTTACCTACAATTACATCTATCCCTACTACTGCTACTTCTTCTATACTGCTTACAACACACTCAGAGGGAGGGTGCACTGTTTTACGTCTCTGTAAATCTGTGTCGGTTGGAGCTACTACTTTATTTTGGCTCACTACACTTTCCTAGGCATTTTTTATGTGGTGGGCACATTAGGTAGCCCAAAAGGAGAGTGAGGGGGTGACTCGATCAGGAGTAATGACTGGGTACTGCAGGATTTGGCCTAAAGATGTTAAAGCTGCCATACCTGCTAAAACAGACCTCACAGGGGCTCGATGTCCTGTACCTGCATTTCCTCTCTTTTTCTTCCTTAGTTAGAAAACATTTTGGAACACTGTTGCTGCGGCTACTTGCGCTACTGCTACCATGTTACTTTATACTATCACTATACCACCACTGCTACCTACCAGCTTCTTCATACAGATATGTGGGTGAGAGGTGGGTTTTGGTCAAGCTCACATCCATCATGAACATGACTGTAGGAGCTCAGCAGGTCCTTCAGCGGCCGACTGAGGCCCCGTCAGTGCAGGAAGAAGCACTTACCGCGTGTCCTTCATCCCCACCGCGGTCAGACTGTACAATATACAGTATAGTTATTAGTAACCTCCTCTGTTTATACACCTGCCATCGGTGTCATTTTATCAATCACCCTCACTATTTTTGTTCTACTCTGATTCATAAACATATACTGTATTTGCTTCCATTGAACATTTTTAATTTTTAAAATTCATTGTACATAAGATACCTTTATCCGATTATTATTTAATTTCCTTCTTCGCCCCCTGTGTGTTCTTGAGAGCTGCTTTAGCAAGTTAATGTCTCCATTGTGAGATCAATAAAGTCTTATCTCATCATACAGGCAGTGAATGAAAAATACTTTTCTTCTTTTCTCCTAGTTGAAGATGTAAGCCATCTTAATTATGATTATGAGTGCAGAAGCGCGCAGAGCACTCTTAAGGCTGTCCACTCCCGTTGTGCTCTCAGAAGGTCACCTGTTTGCTCGAGCACTCCCTTTGAGATTCTTCACATTCCTCAGCTTTATAAAGATGGTTTGTTGGGGAAATAGAAAGTTGTGTGCATATTTGGCATCTGGCTCCTGTAATGATTGACTTAAACGAAGAATGTTCAGCTTGTGAGCATTCATTTATTACTGATAATTGAATTCTCGTCATGTGGCGAGTGAGGTCCGCGTACTATCAACAGTTGATTTTAGTCGCAGGACACAACAAGGGCCCGCCTTGGCGTCATGAGTTTTGAGTCCTTGCTCCAAGAATTGACCTAAATAAATCTTCAAAAGCCAAACAAAAGCAGGTCATGACATATTTTAATTTCTTATTTGTGACTTATAGAATCTATGTCTTTGTAAAGGATGACAATGACGGGCAGACAAACAGGTTTTTGAAAAGGACCTGATAAAGTTTCATTTAATTTTAGTCTTAGCTGCTTTTGTATTTTCCGTTGCTTACTGTTCTTGAGGGGAGGCACTGCAGCCAAGATTCTATTATTTCAATTTTCAGGTTTTTGTCCAGTTTACTCTCTTAACATATGTGCCTTCACCTGGAAACAACTAAATTACCTGCAGAGAACTGTATGGGGAGTTATAACTTCAATGACTCCACACTTTCCAGTCTTGTACTGAACAAAATTTTGTAGCTTTGTTCAGAGGAATTTTTTTATTTATTTCAAAATTTTAGTTTTTACATATTTATTCACTAATAACAAGTTTAATCTAGTGTCTCGCCAACTTCCTCAACATGCTTCAGGAAGTTGGCTTTAGAGATGCTTTTGTATATGAGTTCACTCAATTATTCTTTTTTTTTGGTAGCAATACCAAAAAAAAGTTTTTGTTTACAAAAACTATCAACTGTACTGGTTTTATCCTTTTTCATCCTCAAAAGCTTCCGTGGAGCCTAGCCCAGATGACTACTTTTGGAAACTTTTTGCTTCGTTTGCAACACCTGGACGACTAACGGCTTCTGTAGACATTCTGAGTTTGAGCAATGTCTGACTAGGGGTCAACAAAAATAAGTGTCTCAATATTTCTGGGTGCGTTCTCAATAATGGTGATCATGCAATATTTCTGCAAACCATCAGGAATATGCAAAATGTGCTGGCAAACATTTTAATTTAGTTGCTAAAAAGTTGTTTTCATTATGATTGACTTGAATAAATCTATAAAAAGTGCAGAATAAAACACTTGATACTCTTTTTGGAGAGATTACACATCAAGTATTTTTTTTTTAATTTTTAGCATCAGTTTGAGCAGCTTTATGTTGGTTTATAAACATGGGAGATACAGTATACTCGATAATGTAAATTTGAATATCTTACAACAATTCAGATACAATTTTGTATGCGATATATTAGTGATTCATGACTGAATCAGCTCTTTTGAATGGCCCTGAACAGTTCAAACCGCATCTCGTTTGTGAAATGTGAGTAGTGCGATCTTTGTTTAGTCTTTTTGACACAGATTTAACTTACATACCCGATTTTAAAGGGTAAAAGTCAGATATCATAACTATCGTAATTGGAATAAAAAAGTAAAGCCTGACAGCGATCAGGTCTGAGATAATATGAGGTTTCTGTCCAGCAACAAAAAAATGATAAAAATGAGCCAGTTTTTGAACGGCTCTTTGAAATGAACGGATCCCTGCAAAGAGCCATAAATCCCACCTCTGTGTCTGACCTAAAAGTTCAAGTGGCCCCGAACAACAAGTGAAAACAAGCCTCCCAAACATGTCCGGCACAGTATGTATGTGGGCAAGAATGAGCGGCGCTGACGCTGTGGGAACGCGGCAGCGGAGGACTCCACTATCTGTGTTTAGTAAACACTCGCACAAATACGTTTCATAATCATAGGGCTTTTGCTGGGATCTTAATTTAATAGTGGAGGAGGCGCCGCCACACCCAAGCGAAGGCACAGATCAGATTCAGGTCAGGGTGAATTGTAAAAGAGGATTCCTATACGTGCCAGTTTGCCCTCTAGTCCCATCTGAATCATCCACTCCAGTTTCATTCACTGCCTGTTCTTCTGCTGCTGTGTGGTGTTACGGTTACTAAGTGAGGAACCGCCAAAAGCAAAACTTGCATTGTTTCATTGCGACGTCTGTTAAATGCCCTATACCTGAGTTATTTTTTTTCTTTTGTAGTGGATTAAAATTGTCTTCAGCATATTGTGAAACGGTCCTTTGTGCTCTGTGCATCTATTTTGTACAGTCACCACCAAAAAGAAATGTCACACACGCACATTAGGCCACCTTTAGCTTTGATGACAGCACCATTCGCTGTGGCATTGTTTCAATACGCTTTTGCAATGTCCAAAGATGTTATTCCCATCCAGTGTGGCATAAATTTTTCACTACGATCTTGAGTGTGAGAGAGTGTGAGTGTGAGAGAGTTAAGATATGGATACTGTGGTGGACAATCCACATGACCATTCACACTCCTGAACTACTCTTTCACGTTACTAGCCTGATAACTGGGATTGTCATCTTGTCGTCAGAGAAGAAGAAATCTATTGATGGAATAACTCCTAAATAATAATAAATCAGGATGTTCATGTTTCGTCTGATCTCATTCTTTTGGCATATAGTGTTGCTGAACTTAAAACTGACAAACTGCGTCAACCCCAGTTCTATTTGCTTAGTTAAATCCAGGTGGTGACTTTATTTTTGGCCAGGCAGTGTAATATTTTAGGGTTGTTGTATTTTAGATCGGTGTCCCACTGCTGCACAGTAAAATGAAGAAGTAAAAATACAAAATGTACCCACTGTAGTTGTGGACAATGATAGGTGAGCTCACATTTTGGCAAGGCATTGTGAGAAAGTATTCAGTTTCTATTGACGTGACAAATGCATGCTGTTATAGTTTCTATTTTAGAACGGGTTTGTAGACAATTGATGAATGAAGCGACGTCTAATCGTGCATGCGAGCAATTTAAAGATAGCACAGATCCGTATATGATCACGTAATTACGCTTAAAAGTGTATCCGGGGACTAGAAAGTTAATTTTGTTGCAGTTTTTATTTGCAGTGTCAATACAGGAAGGAAACCGTAACGGGGCTATGCTTACATTAAACAGGCACGAGCAGGTCTGAATATTTTACATCAGTAATGGGATTTCATATATTGCTCATGGCCAATTCTCATCCTGGTAACAGCCAGAGCCCTCAAAGCTATGAAGTAACAGCGTTATGCATCGGGTGCATATTATTGGAGTAACGCGAGCCATACAGGTAATGTTTGTGTGGGGCCATGGAAGTCACATGATGCAGGTGTATCTGTTACCTGGCCTTGTCACACCATACTTTTCCAATGATGTTAATATTTAATACATTTGAAGTGCAAAAGGTCCCCCGCCCCGTGTGGATGCAGGGCCGGGCTGTTTTGTGGTGGAAAGTAACAAAATGAAAAGTAAAAGTACAAATGCAAGTAAAAACACTGCATTTTTAACTGGATACAAAGTAAGGAGAGCTGTCTAAAGTGTTTCTCAATGTGAGCCACTTATTGAAGTGTATACTCAGGGCCTCAGACAGTGGTCAATGAAGCCAAACATTCAGTTGGGGGAATTTAGCAGGAGTTTTAACCATGCGACCACACTTTTAGTCAGGCTTGGAACATTAATTCCAGGTCTGACTAACACGAACATATCACGTTGTTATAATAATGTAACAATGGTGCTACAGTATCTTTGGTGATGTGTGTGTTTTCAGCAAGACGCATGAGGGCCAACAAAAATTGGTCTGAGGGCTGCATTTGGCCCTAGTGTAGTCCTGATTTAGACACTGCTAAGACCTGGTTTCATAACAAAATACATAAAACTCATAAAAATGCAGCACATCTAACTCAATGAAGTACTTTTGCTGTCTGGAAATGGACTGTACTTAATTTGTGTCCTTATGTATTCACACTTTAAGGATAGTAAGAAAATGGAGCACTTCTTCCACCACTGGTTTTATGGTTGTCATAACTTGACTTTTAGCCCATTGTCATCACACTTCCAGTCGGGTTGGTGCTGATTAGTGAGGCTTAAGCACCTGGCAGACCTGAGCTAAACGTCTGTGCATGGCTGTCTGCCTAGCACCGCAAAACAAGAGACGGGGAGGCAAGTCGGGGCAGGGACCGGGGCTGGGAGAGCCTTTAGATTCTCATGGACCCAAACCACAGGGAAAGGTCTGAGTTTTCGGCGGTGCACAATCCCTGCTTGCGTGTGAAAAGAGAGGTGGCAGCTGGCAATTGTTGACCCGATGAAGGAACATGATGAGGATGAGGCCAGTGTTTCCAGTCGGTGCCCGCGCCGCAGGTCAGTCGCCTTTAAGGTTTTAGAAGTTGCCGTTGGTGGTGGACACATGACAATGAATCGGTGTGTAGTCACTGCTTAGATCAACAGTTTTATTTTTTTTTTAGTGTTGGACTTCACTGTAGTCAAAGGGGAAGAACATGGAAACTCAGTGTTGATTTTGAAATATATAAATTAGATGTGAAGATAAGCAAATTGCAACACTTAACTCTTTGCCTGGTTCTCCTTTACCAGCTTGTGGGAACGTGTTCGTCAAGACAACACAGCATCCACTTTCTGCCCCTGAGTATATCATCATGCAAATTATCATGCAAATATTTGACATGGACTGACCTGCTGCGGTCATAACCCAAAAGAGTTGATACTTGTTTTATTATAGGTATTGGCTGGTACAAAAACAGCAATTGTTCCGTAATCATTTGGGTTGCTTGCTAAATGAAATGAATTCAATATTTTATAAACATGCCACATACCTGTTGATGTGTAATGTCATCAAAATATTTGTACTTTTATCGTTATTTTTGATCAGATTTTTGTATAAAAACACTTGACACTTAATCCAGCTGAGACAGATGGCATATTCAGGATGTCCGTGATTAATATGGATTCAACAACAGTGATGTCAGGAGCGCTAATAATACAAGCCTTCATCAGACACGCCCCAGAGTCAAGTCTGAGCGAACATGGTAACAGGATAAGTGTTTTCCCAAACCAACTCGACCTGCCGCATGCGTATCACCTTTCTGTGTATGTGTAGGGTGAAACTGTGCATTAGCTCCTCTCAACTAGAGATTGATGTCTAGTTTCTTACAGAACATGTAATGAAAGTTTGATATCTTTTGTGTGAGTCATTCACTTTGATCAGACAAGCTTTTTCCATTTTCTCAGACACATTCCATTTCATGTTTGCTCCATGCACCAGGATGAAGTTTAACACTCAAGACGAACATATTTGAGACCGTGTCCTCTCTTTGACCAAGCAGTTTGGCTCATGATCAGCTTTATAATAGTGTTCGATCATTGTCTTCATCGCTCAAGAGCAGCCTGGGATTGAATGGTTCTTTCCTTGTCTGTATTTGTGCTACTTTGGTCACTTCACTGTTGGTAACAATAGTGAACATTTTTCACATGCGTGCCATGTGCTGAGGAGCTCTCTTTTAAAACATGTTTTTAATCTTGTTTGAGACCTTCCCACTGCAATTCACCTACTCCCCCTTGTGGCAAGAGCAATAGCCTCTATGTGGAGGCAGTAAAAGAGAAAAACAAGGGAAAAACAAATGTTGTATTTCTGATTTATGCAATAATGTTGTTGTTTGGATAACCCTCAATCTAATCTTTGTAATAAGTAAGGCCCACCCCCAAATCCCCCCACATGGCTTTCTCCCCCTTTCTCGTGTTTACATGTATGATCTTTGACCTTGCCATCCAATCACAGGCCAGTGTACCCTGCAGATGGGGGGCAACAGTGAGATGTTGGGCATCTGATTCATCACTAACAGGACGAGGGCAGGGCCAGGGGAGGAGGCAGGAATTAGGCTGCGACTGGGATTACAGTCTGAGCTCTGATTGTCTATTGGCTCATGAGAAGTGCATGGACAAACAGCTTCATCACAAACAAAAGGCTCTGGTTTCTGTCTTCGGCAGATGCTTGTCACTTTTATGACAATCTTCTTTGGGGATGTTATGACTTGACATTGGATGAGTTATGGTTCTCCTCGTGACTGGTCCCCAGTGTGACCACAGCAAAAATATTTACTGCTTTCCAACAGTTTTCAAGAAGAGAGGTGAGTGAAAGTGGCTTTGTTGTTATCAGACGACGTTAATGGGTTTATGGGTTTCTCCTGTGTTTATTGTTTAGATTTTTAAGTATGATAGAACAGGCTGGGGCACAACTCACTGCAGGCAATAAAGTCATTAAAGTTTTGTCGTGCGAACTTTCATGTCTCCGTTGGTGATGTCTGCACCAACTGAGACATTGCCATTTCTGATTTATGCTTCTTGGAAAGGTGTCAGGCACATCTATTTTGATGTGCCTGGATACTGACAATAGTGTTGGAGAAGAGACAGTGATTGAAATTAGTAGTGGGTCCATGCACAGGCAGGTCAAGGCTAATTCCAGCTTGTTCTTACTGACAGAGTGACAGAAGTAGGTTCAAGGTGGCTAAATCTAGCATGTGTCAGCATTACATAAAACTGTCTAAGCAGCTCCGTGTCCTTCGAAGTATGATCCTTGCTCTGCTGAGTAACTGTCGTTTTTGATTAGCTTAATGATTTTAATTTAATTTTTTAACCCAAGATGTCCTTTTTTATTAGGTTTTCAGTTAATTGAAACCGACTGTGCATGCCTCACGTTGTTCATGCAACAAATGTCATATTTTTAGTCTAACTTGGCCACTTTAACATTTTCATGCATCTTACCACGTGTAATTCCCTTGCTTCTTATGTACCATCTAATCAGCCTTACTCAGTGACAGACACCTTATTGCTCGTGTTGTGTCCATATGGTCAGTTGTTACTGTAACAGTTGATCCAGGCTGATCCCCCCCTCTTTCTCTCTCTTTCTCATTCTAGCGCTCCCAAAGCGAGATGACAATGATGAGACCTCCGCCCCCATTGTGCTCCAGGAGAACGTGTTCATTGAGGTCAGCAGACCCAAGTACCTGGAGGACCTCCACAGCGAGGCACTGGAGGGGCTCAAACTAATGCAACAAGAAGGTAATAAAGTAAACTAACAATAACAACAATAAGTCAATGTTGGTAACTGTTAATTCTCACTTATAAGATCCATCTAACAGTCAGTGTGTAAAGTTGTCATTTTTACTGTTTTCCAATTCAGAACGAATTATTGGGCCGGAGTATCAAGACAATGAAAGCACAATTGTAAGCAACAAGCTCTTTATCTTGGTTGACACTAAAAGCTAAAGTAAACTCGAAATGAACAGTGTTGGTGCTGTAGTCCACAGTGTCAGTCAGAGCAGAAGTGGACGGAGGGGGCTTCACCACAGACAGCACCATGCCGGACACCTCCTCTACAGTCTCAATGCGGTCCTCCGTGTCCTCAAGATCCTCTCGCTCTGGACTCACCCGTCAAGGTAAGCCAGCTTTGAACAAGTGGGAAGTGCCCCCTCTTGTGGTCACTGGACGCACAGCAGGAGGATTGGTTGGTGATACTATTACTAGCCAAATGTCTGTATGTGTTAAATTAGAGTAGTAACTATTAGAACTTTATTGCCTATTATTAGACAACGAGGACAATTCTGAATATTTATTATTGAACCAATACAAGCAAAGGTAAGATAAGATAAGATACTATTTTATTGATCTCACAATAGAGAAATTGACTTGTCAGAGCTCTTAAGAACACACAGGGGGTGCAGATTGGAAATTTGCAAGCAAGAATCAAAATAAAGCAAAATAAGTAAAACTGGCAGTGCAGGGAAAAGCAAATATTATAGATGTTTACTGTGGAGGTTGTTGTGATTAATTAAGTGCCGTGCTTCATAAAGTGATTAAAATAAATTTCCATCCATTTTCACAGGATCAACCTTCAGACCATTGAACTCTGGGAAAAAGTCAGACAAGGGAAGGACGAGGAGAAGACACAGAAAGACAATTGGGGGCATTCCTCAACATCTTCAGAGAGAATTTGGTATGTAAATAGATAGTGTAATTACAACGGCATTCACTTACAAATAGTATAGCTGTCACAGGCTAATGACAATGTCTCTGTCACCAGGACTAGACAGAGCTGCTGAGTGGACAGTTAGTCCACAATTGGAGGAGTTTGTAAATGGTGACAGTGATGTACCACAGCTGGCTGTGCACTCACCTCCAGAGGCCAACAACACAGAGGTCATCTATCCTCTGAGCAGCGTCCAGGAGGAGCAGCTCAGTGCAGCTCGCACTGTTCATGTGGATGATATGGCCCTGTTGCAGCGCCTGGGCTCTGCTCAGTCTGAAGGGGACAGACCCTGGTCCCTGGCCGTCCCAGGGATGACTACTGCAGGCAGTGGTCAACCAGGACCCCCAAGCCCTGTGATGTCCATGTCGCCTCAGGCTGCATATCTGTCCAAAATCATTCCTAATGCTGTGCTGCCGCCCTCCATTGAGGTTGTAGAAATAAGTCGTGGAAGCAGCCGCAACAGTGTCCGAACCGTCAGCAAAAGCAGTTTAGTGCTGTCCAGCCCAACCTCCTCTCGTGCTTCATCCAGAGCATCCACAGCCCGCAGCACCTCCTCCAGATCCTCCAATATCACCTCTGCCTCCCGACAAAACCACTTCCACCTGTCAGACAGCTCGTGTTGGAGTAACTCCGACTCAGACACTTTAGTATCTGACTCCTCCACTATTTCTAGTAGCAGCACCCCACGACAGAGAGAGGCTCAGGACAAACTCTCTAAAAAAACAAACAAAGTCAGTCTTCACATAGATTCACCAAAATACCCATCTAATGGTAAAATCATAAAGGGAAATGAGTCAAAGAAAGATGAACCTTTTGTGCGTAGTCTCTCTATCATGAAGCCTAAAAGAGCTCCTCCGCCACCAAGTCGCTCATATTCTCTCCACACTAAAATGAAGAGACGCTCTCGTGATCTGGCAGATGTTAAAATTATTCCAGGCCAAACAAGTGAGGGAGATATGAAAAATATTATTGACAGCCCTGGCTACAATGCTGACACCAGTTCACTGGATGAATATACAGGCTCTAAAACACCAAGTCCCTTAAAATTCCAGCTGAATGTGGATTCCACTCAGAACAATGTATCCACAGATGCTTCAAATACAAAGAAGGAAGCACTTCAGGTTAATAACAATAAAGTAATCTCGCCATCCAGCGGCTACTCCAGTCAGGATGCCACATCACCTAAAAACCCATCTCCAAAACCCAAAAAAGGGCTCCTAGCTAAACTTCACAAGTTATTCCCTGCATCGACAGCTGCAGATCTGTCCACAAGTGCAGTCGCCCAGCCAGAGGCTAGTAAAACCGGAAGTGCCCCTGTTGGCACTGTCAGTGACAAACCCTCAGTAAAGGCTTTAAGAGATCTCTTCACTATCCCGCCCCATCCGAAAGTACACGCCCCTCCTCCTCCACCACCAGAAGTATGGTCCCACAGCCCACACAGTGTAGAGCTTTTACTGGGACCTCCTACTCCTGGAAACACCTATGCCATTGTGAAGAAGAACCCGAAAGACAAGAGACCATATAGGCAGCCTGCTTCCACGTCTACAGAGGGCACTGTGAGGAGTGAGGACAGTAGAGTCGAGTCCAAGAAAGTTCATGTAAGTCAAGAAGGATCTTTGAATGTAGTGAGTAGGACAAATGACTGTGAAAGACTGATTCAGAAAAGCATAGACGTGAAAGAGCATGGAAAAGTACAAGTAAGTGAGATATTGAATAGCATGTTAGTAAGAACTGTAGATAGAGACACAGATAGACTCCCAGCCATAGCAGAAGAGTATAAAACCAGTACACAAAATACAAAGATTCCCTCCATTTCATCAGCGCAAATTTCTCCTCAGCTGCCCACCAAACAGACTGCAGATGTCCCGACTGTCGTATCCCAACATGTTGCATCTCCCGAATCATCCTGGCCCCCTCCGCCCCCACCGGTGTCACAAGCCGGCCTGGGAAGTCCCGATGAGCCAGACTTTCCTCTTCCACCTCCTCCAGTCTTGACTGTGGCGGAAATAGTGCCTCCGGATAAATCTGTTCCTGCGACGTCAAATGTGTCCACTTCATTACAGGGCAACAAAGCTCCACCTCTAAATATCCCTCCTCCGCCATCCTACACAGCTCCCCCTCCGCCAAATAAGACGTACACATTCTCGGAAAATGTCAAACTGTTTTCTACCCAGTCAAAAGATGTCTCTCCTCCACCATCTAAAATAACTTTATCACCACAAAAAGTAGCTAAATCACCTAAGATCTCCAAACTAGCACCTAAAGAAATATCTCGTGCAGCAACAGAAACCCTCCCTTCAACACCTGCCCAACCTGACAATGACTCTCCAACAATTTCCGCCATCCCCCCACCACCCAAGGCCCCTCCTCCCCCACCACAAAAGCTGCGATTGGATATTGTCCCTTCAAAAATCATCCATGCACCATCCACAAAACCCTCTTTATTGTCATCAAACTCAGAAGTTCCTCCTCCACCTGACCTAATCCCACCTCCTCCTTCAAAAGAGGTGGTTGCTGTGCCTTCCATTGTGGCTGATCTTCCAACTCCCTCATCTTCTCAGGTTTCCACACTGCTACACAAAGAAGTTCTTCCACCCACTGAGGAAGTCATATCAGAACCAACAGAGGTCTCCTCATCCCAACCAGTTGTCACACATCTAAATTGCCCCACAGGATCAGAAATAAACACAGAAGTAGTTATTCCACCAAAAGCCATTCCTCCACTCCCTCTTATAGAACCCAAACCACCAACAGAAGATGCTTCTCCTCCAGACCCAGTGGAGATTTTATCACCATTTAAAGCTTCTCCACCACCTCCTGAAGTGGCTCCTCCAGTAGCAGCAGAAGAACCGCCACCACCTGTAGAGGTCACTCTCATCCCCGCTGAAGTCTCCAAACCAACACCTGAGGAAGTATCCACTCATCCACAAACAGAAGCCACTCAATCACCAGTAGAGATCTCCTCACCACCTGATGTGTCCATCCCAAGACCAGGAGATGTATCTGAACTTCAAGTGGAAGAACTTTCAAGACCACAAGAGGTCCCCCCATCTGCTGAAATGTCTGCCGCACAAATCAAAGACTTATCTCCCAAACCCCCTGTAGATATACACTCAGAGGCACCTCCAACACCCGAAAAGGTGTCCATCCCATCACCTAAAGATGTCTCTCCTCCAATTGATGTACTTTCACCACCACTAGAGGTTGCTGCAACACCACCTGAGGAAATCCCCCCATCACCAAAAGAGGCCTCTTCCCCTGAGATTGAGGTTGTAGAAGCTGCTGAACCTCAGGTGACTGAAGACTTGCCTCCATCAGTTGTAGATGAGAGATTCTTGCCGGTTGTTGTTGAAGTGTCCTATCCACAGCTATCTGAAGAAACCTCTACTGATGAAGTGGAAGAAGGCCTTGACGATTCACAAAAAACAACAGAGGAAAAGGACACTTGTCCTGCTGAAGAGGCTCTGAATATTACTTCACCCGACAAAGACTCAGACCCTGCCTTGCAAACTGAAATGAAACCATCAGAGGAAGAAATACTCAATGAAACCGATTCCAGTCAACCGCCATGGAAGAGCATTCTCACTCCTCCACAGAGTGTCCCGCCACCGCCTCCCATTGAGCAACCCACATCTGACACTTTACCATCCCATGAACCAAATAAACCCAAAGAAATCCCCTCACAGCCTGAACCACATGAACTTGACCAAGTACTATCAAAGCCTGATGTTGCGCCACCAACTGAACCCACATCTAAACAAGATGCTATTTTAGTACCTTCGTCTCCCATTGAAGAGCTTCCCAAACAAGAACCTGCCTCAGAAACTTCCGAACAGCAAAGCCAAGAACTTGCCCATTCCCTGATTGTGGAGGAAATGTCTGAAAATGCTATCTCCACAAATGATCAGGCCGTCGATGGCAGCCCAGAGTCTCCGAAAACAGAGGATGAAGCAAAAACAACTAATAAAGAGGAGACAACCAGTCAGGCCCAGACTGCCATAACAGAAGCTCCACAGAAACCCATCAGAAGATCTCTTGTCATAAGCTCCCCACCTTCTCCACCTGCAACAGAAACCACGCAACCCATCCCCTCTCAAAGGCCCACCCCCACCCCCCTGCCTACCACCACCATCACGAAGTCTCCTCCGGCTATGGCCCCCTCCATGAATCTCCAAGAAGCAATACGCTTGAGGACAGCGGCACGCTCCCATAGCGGTCCATCATCGCGGCTTAGCATCCATTCACCCCCGGGATTCGATGTGCGCAAGTCTCCCACAAGCACGGCCAGCTTTATCTTCTCCAAAAGCAGCAAGAAGGTGGTGATTGAGACCAGGTCAGAGGCCAAAGCGGAAAAGAAAACAGGGGGGCCGGTAACAAAGACGAGTGCAGAACCGACGGAGAAGAAGGAATTCAAAGTGCCTCCACCTGTAGCAAAAAAGCCCAGACCAAAATCCAAAGAGACTGATGACATGGAGCAAACTGCTGGACAGGACACGCATTCAGATTCCCTCAAAGGTAAGACGTTACTGAGGTTGGCACTCTTGCAAATTAGTGTGGTCTTTTTTTTTAACGGTATGTAATGTTTTTATATCATTACAGATAACACACAGAAACCAAATGGAACTGCAAGGACTGTTGAAGGACATTAATATGAAATTGAGAAGTGGCACGAAGCATGTTTAAAGGTGCATTGTGGAACTTTTTATGCAAAAAAAAAAACAACTTGATATTAATATTGTGTATTTGGTCATCACCATAAAAAAAAGCATAGTTTCGTGTAGGTGTTCTCTGCCGATGGAACCATCTTCATTGAAAACCATTCACCCTAAAAAGCATTTAATCCTGAAGCATCATAGAGGCTGCCGAACTGGAAAGTAAAGGTGCAATGCTAACCACCCACAGGCACTGGGTCACTGAAGGGTCCAATACGCATTAATATCAAGGGTTGTTTTCTGCGTAAAAAGTTCCACAATGCGACTTGAGGAAGAAAACAGTACAAATATGTCAGTTAAAGCATTTTATTAAGTCTGCTCCGAATGTTGCTAATGGTGTAGGATGCCTAATCTGCATGTAAGTGTATTGTCTTTAATTTGTTTAAAATGTTGAGCTTTATCTACAGTAGGTAATTGATGGGTATGTATCGCCATCTAGTGTCAGACAATGATTGTACAATGTCCTGCTGAAATATACTGTACACTTTCTGGTCCTATTACAGTGGCTACATTATTCAGATGGGACTTTGTCACGCATGTGTAAATATGGTTTAACTGTACATTCACTTTACTGAATTATGAGATGTCTTCCACATAGTATATATTTGTTTTGAAAATACTAAGTTATTTGTCTATGAAAGTTCTCCAATCCAACCCTTAAACCTAAAACATAACTCATGAGCACATTTGAGTCTTGAAATGAGTCTTAAAATTATGTGTTATAATTTTCCAATATTAAAAAGTCTGGTTTCACCACATAAACGATGAAGACTTGCAGAGTCTTTCAAGGAGCGTGATGTGCTGCACATTTCTTGCTGCTATCTGGAGGCTTTCCCCACTGGACTGTGGGAGATTTCAGTTCCATTTGAAATTGATTGTAAAGTCTATTAATCATTTATGTTAAATAAATGTTTATGATCTCTAATAATAAATTCACTCTTTACATTTCAGCAATGACTTGAACCATGAATTTAAAGTAGAGAGGCGTTTCTTTTGTTATAAAAAAAGATGGACAACTGCATTTTTAACTTTAATCAAGCAAAATCAAATTCACCTATTGTTTCGAAAAACTAACTCCAAACAAAATACCAAGTCTTTATATCCAACTCATCATCGCCACTGTTTTCCTGCTCAAACTCTTCTTTGATCTCCACCTTCACATTCCCATCTGCAGGTTCTTCACCCTCTCTGTCAATAACCAGGGGCTCTGCAGCTTCTTTCTTTAATGTAGCGTCAGGTTTCAGTCTTTGATACCACTGTGTCGTGTAATTCTGCTGCTTTAAATCAAAGATGTCATCTTTTCTTTCAGCAGATTTTACTTTCTCATTTTCATCTTTTGACCCCTTCACACTTTTTAGATCGGCCGCTCCAAATGTCTTCTCTTTGTGCTTCATAAGTTCTCCAGGGTGCATGAGTTTGGGATTGTTGGCACTTGTATTTTCTGTGGAGTTGAACGAGCCCGAGTGACTGGACACCCACAAGGACCCACTGCTGATAATGCCTGAAATAAAACAGAGATTAGATCATTTTGGCAGATAACAGACAGTATCAACAATCACTGACCGTCCATCATGGCTCTGTGTCGTTTAGAGGTCACACACTCCGTGTCACAGCATTCACATATTGCATCATCACCAGTGAGGGCCTCCCAACTAGAAAACCACATTACAAAATAATGTTACACCACAAAATAATAGTTTACCATGAAGCAGTCCCAGGGCTTACCTGTTGAGCATATATGTGCAGGATTTATGTGCAGGGTTTGCACCGGCTGTTGTGGCATACAGCTGACAATGCATACTGATCTGAAAAGCAAGCATTTATGTCAAACAATGTCTACATTAACATTAGACTTTTGCCTTACCTCAGCCTCAGGGTCAGTGACAAACTGAAAGGCCTTCATGGAGAATCTCACACCTTTCTCTGTTCGAGATACAAACTTGGATGCCCCTGGGTCCGTCTTACTGTCCAGTAAGCATCTGTCCATGACATTGATCAATGAGGCCAGTGTTGTGGGAGAATAAGCAATGTTCACCATAAACTTAACTCACCCATAATTGTCAATTATGGTCAATTTGATATGAGATTTGGGGTAAGTAACTGGAGTCGCATAACAGCTGTTGATGTATAGTTTTTGTCCAGGTGACAAGTGTGGTGCAGAAACCTGGAAGTTGACAGTTTCCCCAAGCTGGAAAACTGGGGACTGGACGGGATTTTCCCATGCATCTAAGATGTTTTGAAAAGTCTCACATGAAAATGCAAAGTACTTGTTATATTCCATTTAAACTCACCATCCATCAATTGTATCTGAAAGTTGGTCGGACTTGCCTTCAGCCTTTTATGTACAATGTGAGTTTCCCAGGTGGGCTGTATGGCCAATTGGTGCATGTGGTAGTTCCTGAAAAGTACAGTCAGTCAACACCTTCCCATTCATTTGAGGAATGACTTTAAATCCTACTATGCAGGTGTCACGTGATGATATTTAGGCCCAACAATAATACATACCTGGGATAACGACATTCAATGTCAACAGTAACTGGATGAGCATAAAACCGTCCAGGAAAAGGGTTATAATGGAGAACAAACTGGTAGGCCAGATAACCGGGCAACAGCTGTCGGGAAAAGTTACACTTTCATTTGAAAGTCTGGTGCAGAACAACCTGACATTGAACTAGTGTTTACCTTCAAGTCAGAGTCACACGCTGTCAGCGGATATTTGAAAAGCAGGTCCCCGTAGGGTCCAAGGACGCTTTTGCACACACTCCCCAGAGTCAGCTCACTGGCACCAGCGCCCAGGCCGTAGAATGATGGTTTGACCCTCACCACGAAGTCAGACCTGGCGCAGGTCACAGAGACGCCCAGGGCAGCTATGTCCGATTGTGAGTGTGCTTCATCAGACTGAAAATGATGAACCAGAGGTGGGCGAATCTGAGTTATTGAAGATCCAGTGTCTTCTGTTGGTGACAGTTTTACAACACCAGTAGCTTTCCTTTTAAGTACAGGTGAAGTTTCATAAATGTTTGCTGCAGACGAGATGACGCAAAATAATGCTACACAAAATAAAAGATGAAGGTTCCACTTTATTTTAGCCTGCGGTTGCTTTCCCATCATTCCGCGCGTAAAAATCCCCAGGTGCAAACACCTGGGAGAAATTAGTCACGTGCGTTGAGTGTGAACGTCATATTTCTATTATCGCGTCAGTATTTTTCAAATGACCATTCAAAACAACAGTTTAAAAACACAGCAAACTTCATTTACAAATTAATTAATTACAATTTTACATACATTTTTTTCCAACATATTTTTACAGCAGCAACACGAGCACAGAGGCTCTGTTTAGTGCAAATCTTTACAGGAATATATGATACCTACATCTTTCTCTTACCACAGACAAACCCATAATAAATAATTGTACAGTTGATGTCACAGGAGAATTGTAATCCATAAACTGCTCACACAAGTTTGAATGAATGTTAAATACTTGAGGTTATTTTGTACTAGATCTTTGAATTCAGTGACCTGAAGAACCATTCAAAATATATTTTCTTTTTGAAAAAAACACTTAATCTCATCATAGTAAGACACTTGTGTAAGGCAGTGATTTATATACAGTTGTGTCATGAAGTGCCTTTCCCCTTCATTTAATTCAAGTACATATTTCACATTTAGATGCATCTAAAAAGCTGGCACAGCTCCAGCTTCATTCAGTGGAATAGTGCTAGTGGACCCTTCAAAATAAGGGCACATATTGACCACTTAATTCAGAGTGGAATCTGAATTAATAGTTGTGAAAAAGCTGCACGTCTAGGGATGTAACGCGTAAAAACTGGTTTCAGTATCACAATTCATTATGTCACACATCAGGTTAGAACAAAACAGTCAGAAACAGCCCTTGAAACAAAATAAATCTTTGGACAATTATACTACAATTCTTCGTGTGGGGAACCTACAAAGTTTTGCCACTAGGAGGCTCCATGGGAGTTCTCAGAGTGACAGCTGTGGGGTCCATGGTTCAGGGCTTGCTTCTCTTGTAGAGACAGGTGCAAAACCAACGCTCAGCGTTGGTCTCTAAACACTGCTCCCGAACGCTGAAGATTCAGACTCCGAATCCGTTTCAGAGTCACTAAAATCACAAGACATACCATATCATTAAATTTTATATAATGCAAACTACATTTGTATATTGTCGTTAAAGCAACGGATCTCTCACTTACAGAATTTCCTGCAGAAGTTTTTTGTTGCATTTTCTCGTTTCCTCATCTATTGGATACGTTTTGAATATTAGCAGTCCCAAAACAATGAGCACCAGTGGCACAGGGCAAACCAGCATCTTCAGGGTTAAACTGACCGACTCTGGCTGGGAGCAACCTCCGGTCACATATCCAGCAAATCTGTAGAAAAATGCACAAAATATAAGTGGATTGTCTGGGTTAAAGGATTTCATGTGGCAACAATTGAACAAACCAATAGATTTATAAAACATTTACGAATAATGCAACAAGAACTCACTTTAAACTAAGAGTGGAGACGCCCAAAGAGACGCCAGAGGCAAACTTGAGGAAGAAGACGTAGAAAGAATAAAAAATTGCTTCATGTCCATGAACATCTGGATTTTTTATCTTAAAGTCGTCTACCACATCAGGAAGCATGGACCTGAAAGGGAAATAAATATTTCAGCTGCTGTTTTGATTTTTTTTTTTTTTGCAAAATCTAACAAATTATTTGGATGTTAGCTCACCAGGGCAAGAGGAATGATGCTGCCACACTCACTCCAGCAGCTACAGACACTAGGTAAGACATGACCAAGTTGCTCTTGAGGGAAACTATTAGGATCATAAAAGGCAGTGCCCACTACGAAGTCAAAGGAAACTGGATTAATCATTATTGTTCAAATATACCAGTGAAATTAAATAGACTATTAATAATAATAATAATTTTTAATTTTATTTATTTATTTATTTTTTTAGTGTAATGTACAAATTCGAAATAAAGACTACTACTATTGCACTTACAGAGTTGCCAAAGTAAACAGCTGACTTCTTGCCAAAGCGAGTTAAGAACCACTGCCAGAAAGGAATGGTGAGAGTCCCAGATAACTGGATAAAGAAAAATGGGGTTATGTACTTAAAAATAATATAAAAATATAATTATTACTTGGTGTATAGCACAAGAGAATGAAAAAAAACATTTTCAACTAAACTAGCATGCTGATTGTAAAGTTGGTAATTCACCATGATCACAAGGAGGATGTTCTGGAAGTCCTTTCTGTGGCCAAGAGAATATGTGATGAAAAGGGCAAAGTTTCCCTCAATGAGCTAGAATAAAAATACAAACACTTATAATATGTTCGGTAATCAGCACATTTAAGAATACATGTAAAAACATTACCATGAAGCCCAGAGATGTGAAGAGGAAGCTGGTGACAAGTTTAATATAGGGGCCATAACTCAATACCAGCCACAGTCCCTGCTGGAATGTGAGCGGTGCAGATTTCTTCCGTCCATTGTCTAAAAAAGATAAAACATTTACTGTAACAAACATAATAATATTGTACAAAGCACAGGGGTGAAGGAGGACATGTTCTCTGACATCATTAGAATAGTTAGGTACACAAAAGATAGAGGATGTGCGTTCTGAATTATTTTTGGCACACTGTAGTTGGAGAGTCCTTGCGCTGTTGTTAAGACAATAAATATACAGTTCATCTTTCAGATAAAGGATCATCCATTTGTTTTGCCGACTCATATTGGAGTGAAAAAATAATAATAATAATATAAGTGAAACAGAATGATACCTTTATGTTCCTTAACGCCCAAAAACAGGACAGCCGCACAGAGAATGTAGATGACACAGATGACCCCTGATGCGAGCATATAGGCTTTTTTCTAGAGTGAGAATACATATAACAGTAAGTAAATGCTTCATAGTCAGAAATGTACATAATGCTTGAAGGGTACAAACAGTTCTCACCGTGTCCTCTGGTGTGATTCTGGTTGTGTTAATCGGGGAGGAATTGGTAGACAGTAAAACACCGTCAGACTCAGTGGGACAGTTGGACGAAGCTCCTCCCACGATTTGGCCTTGGATGGCAGTGCCCAGTACGTTGCCCAACACTTCCATCATCATGCCTGCACACATCAATGAACTCTTAAGATATGCTGCACAATACCGACAGAAAGGAACGGTCGATCTACAAATATTTACGGTAGGCGGTGGCGGAGTCCCTTTCCTTCTGATCTTTGCTGATGAACATGGTCAGGGACGAGTAAGGCACATGAAAACACTAGAGAAAATAAACCTACATTAGTACATGTTATAAAAGTCAGAAGAGGAAGCGTTTGAGATGCTACACTAATTACTAACCGTCTGCATTGACTGGAAAAGGCAGTAAAACACCAGGTACCAGATGACTTTGCCTTGCTCAAAAGGAGGAACATACCATATGAGAAAGTAAGTCAGTACCGCAAACGGCGTGGACAAGAGGATCCTATAAAAAATATAAAATAATTTTAAGTTTAATTGTTTTATTTCATTGCAGTACAGTCTATAGTACACAGTTCACTCTGCTTATCCCCTTTTATGTTTATGCTTGGTGAATAATCTCCTTATCCGGTCCTGTGAGGAGTTTGTATACAGGAAAAGATCAGACTGGGGGCAGTAGAATGTCAGCTGATGGAGCGGGGGCTGCTCGTAATCACATGGAGTGGATGGGCAGAAATAGCCCGCTCCTTGTCCTTCAGTGTCCTCTATGCTACAATGTCATAGCAAAAAAGAAAAACATACAGGTGTTTCTCTTTCTACTAGGTTATTTTTTTTATTTTATGCTGTAGCAAATTGGATGATACAATTTAGGACACAGTTGTAGAGTGTAGTTTGTGTCGTTCTGCAGCGTTTTTATGCTGTTGTTTTACTACTAAGCATACATTAACTTTGTGTGTGGCAGTGATGACAGCAATGAGTTACTTAGTTACTATTTACTCAGTCAGTAGTCACTTCAGTAACAAGCAAACACATTACTATTTCCAAACCAGTAATCATATAAAGTTGCTGTGAGTTACTATTTCTGTCATTTTTAGTAAAAAGATATACAGTATTTGCTTTCTTCTTAGGTTTCAGGGAGAGACGTAACGTATCCAACAAGTCAAGTCCGCTGAACAACTCACCACACAACTGTTTATGTTACTGTTGAAATGCACTTCTAATAAAGTGAGTATTGGCAAAACCGTTTTTCATTTGTATGTTGAGGCAGTGGAGGTGATGTTGGAAGCTGCTGAATGTGCCTAGTAATACTTTTTCAAGGTAATTGTGGCTCAACCTTTTTGGGACCACAACCTACAAATAAAATACATTTATTTGGTTTACTTAAGAAATTCAAATAGGTCTATGACTTTCTGAAGCCACTGCAGTTTCAGAAGTGAAAGTCTATTGAATGACATGACCTTGTTTGTATAACTAAAGCAATGAAATGCTACTTTTCCGGTTCACATTTGCTGCAACAAAGAGTCCATCAGTTTAAATAGCTTGCTCTAATATTCATTTTGAACTAGGGTAACCTCTCTCTGTTTTGGCCCTCCCCCCCTCTGGCACATTTAGGTTGTCAAACTTGCAGCAGGACACACCCCTCTATTGGTTTGAATCTCATGGTGTGTTGTGGGTTGGACCAATGGCGGCTCAGAGCCACCCCCCCCCCATGTGCAGCATGGACACAGCAGCCGGCAAAGCATATCTGCCTCCGTGCAGTGTACACACAAAGATATCACTGAGAAACCATGCGAGCAAAAGGCTTGTTAAAAATGTAGCTACGGTTTTCTAAGGTTTTATTGGTCAAGTGTTGCAATAAGGCCTGTACTATTGTACCATTGTACTATGCATGCACTCATTTTCCATTTCATTCAAGGTCACAGCTTCATTCAAAGACACTGCTATTCTGAGTAAGGTCATACATTTACGGTTTTATTTACTGAAACTGTGTTATAATTAGCACTTAGACAGCTAATGCCGTGGCAGGACAACATCTGATTTGGAATTTGGGGTAAAATGGAATATTTTTGTGTTAAATGGCCCTTGGAAAGCATGAAAGTAAATTGAGGTTTGTTCATGAAACATATTAGTACAAGTTAATTTAGTAGTTTTTAATGAGAAAATAAAATGTATCCAAAAACTGAGATAGATTGGTAAGAGGAAGCCCTATCCTAATTTCATAATACAACCGATTGGAAGTGCATCCATCAATACCGGTCATTAATAAGATGGCTGTGACACATGGAGCTATCAAGTGACTATCTAACCATTCAAACTCCGCCATCTTGTTGTCATAGTTTCTGAGTGTCTGGCACGTACCAAGGCATCATGCGGCCGATGCGTGTCCACCTGCTCCGACTGACCAGGAAGCCCACGGTGGGATCCGTGACTGCATCCCAGGCCCGTCCCACGAACAGGATGACAGAGGCGTGAAAGGGGTCCAGCTGAGGGGAAACATTACAAACGTCAGCTGTGCAAAGACGTGCTGGCCTTCAAGATCACATGATGGAGCAGGACAATATGCTCTTAAAAGCAGTCGTAAATTAGGGATTGAAGTTAACATTAAACGGATGTGCTATTGTTTGGTTTGAAAGAGAACAGTGGGTGGTTAATTGTTTGATAATTGGAGAACAATGTGTGTTCAAGTTAATATGCTCAATGAAAGCAGAACTAAAAGTGTTAGTGATACTTGGCTATGGCTCAAAAAAATGTACCAGTGCCACGTCCAGCAGGTAGATCTGGAGGAAGAAGCCCAGAGCGCTGCCTGTCATCTGGTATGGAGCTCCACCAACGGCATAGCACAGTTTGCTCCACACCGACAGACCATTTCTCTGCCTCGATTTCTGAAAGGACAAATTAGAAAGCAATGGCAAATTGAGACTGAGAAATTCCACCAATATGTAGGAGTATGTCAGAAACATATTTAGGAGATCAGCAGACTCGCCCCAATGCCCCCTGGATTACATTAAACCCCAAATGATGCAGTGTGAAAGTGAGGTTACTCTAGTTCACTCTCAGGCCACCTCATCCACACAGCCATTGGCTGAAGCCATAGGATGTTAGATGCTGTGAGATTATTTTATGCAAACCTTCAGCGGAGTCTGAGCAAAGCAGAACTTACACAAGGTAATGTTGTAGCCTAATGTCCATGCTATTCTGTAATAGTGTATCCCTTCTGTGATGTAGAACAATAAAGTATTTTTACAGTGTTCAAACTACACCATATAATCTCTTTTTGATAAAGCAGTTTGGCTCTACAGAGTGAAGCACCTCCTGTAGCCTGCATACAGCTTGAGCACTGAACAAGTCTGAACCCTTTGAAAGGTGACTCCCTTCACATTTTATCATCTAAATTTAGGCCTTGACAGCAGTAGCACTCGTCTTGATAAGGGTTTAGTTCAAAGCTCGAAATCAAGAGGGTTCCGTGCCAGTTTAAAGAGTATTTTAATACAAATGAATCAAATGAAACAGCTGCACCACCACCACGTCAGTATTAAAAAATACCCCAAATAATAGTAGATCAATATGCCATCACACTCGGTGAAACATAAATGTTGTTACAAACGAGTCGAGATAGAGGAAATTTAATTTAGACTTAATAGGCGGCCACACGCGCACGTGTGGCACCCCTTTGAAGCTATAGGTTAATTGGGCTCCAAATATGTAAGTCAAAGCCAAATAGACTCAGTCTAGATAGAACTAGGGCAGTTTCAGTGAAGGTCATACTTCACAAAAATACATCCTCGATATAAAATAGAATATAAAGCTCTTTACCTTTTCCTTGCTCTCAGCATTTATCGGCTTTACAGACAATAAACCCGCGGCGTACTGCTCGGCGCCTTCTCCTCTCGCCATTGTAGAAACTTTTATATTAGTGATACTCCTGTAAACGTCAAATATACCTATATTCCGTTGGTAAATGATAACCACGTCAGTACATCGTGCCGTGTCCCTTCCTACTGAAGTGAAGGTGCCTGTCTCTTCAGGTCATTCATCTGGTTGGTGCAGGGCTGCTCTACTACGCTACAGCGTCATTTCATGACGCACCAGTCGGCTGTTCAGTGACGTTTCCTTTGCTGCTGCTGCAGCTAAACCAACTACGAATCACACTTTTAGTGAAAATATCCCAAGTCACGACATCAGACCAGGGTTCCCCTTTCCCAAAGTACACGCACAGTCATATAAGTCTATTATTGTGTTGTGTTACAGAGCTACGAGGTGGCTCCAGAGCAGCTGCTGGTTATATTCAGGTTACTAAAGGCCTATAGTCTATGTGTGTGTAAATGTTAATTATGTGTATTTTTATTTTACTACTTCAAAAAGAACAGTTTACTCAATCTGCACATCTCCCTCTGGGATGCAGCAGTCCTCCTTCATTTAAAAACCTGACAGAATAAATCGCTCTTATTTTCAACATAGATTCTATTCCTCTGTGAATGCCACAGAACAGGACCTTGTGCAATGTATTGTTTTTGTTTTTTATATCACTGACGTTTTTATTTTATTCTTTATATCACTGAAGTTCTTGAAGTTCACTGAAGATCCAGCCACAGTGACGCCACGCCCCCTACTGGATATGTCGCAGAATGGTCCCAGAAAAGACGCTGACGGAAATAGACTGAAGCCACAAAAGAAGAGTGAAGGGCGCCATCTAGCGTATTAAACAGACAGTTTGTCAAGGCCCACTGGTAATTTACAATGACTGAATGAATTTAAATGTGTGCTTTATCATGTACCATACAGCCTATAGATGTGTGGGCCAATAAAAAGCCTAATAGGCCATACATCTTTGCAACCAATCCTGCCCTGGAGTAGACTGACAGAATCAAGACGGCCAATGTCATCGTCATCCTCTATTTAAAATTCAGTAGTTCATTTGAATCTGGACCACATATTACAGTTATTTACAACCATATGTTTTTTTTGGAAATGTAAAAAATAACTTTAATTACCCTATTTAATATACAAATTAGTGATTGATGGGGGCTTACAAATGATGGTCTTTTTTATTCCATGTAATTGTTTGCACAAACAAATTGAATTAAAAGAGGCAATAGTAATTTCTTTTAAAATGGCAATTATAATTGTTAATTATTTGAATTGACAGTAAACACTTCATAGTCTGGGGCGTTTGCATACAACAAACAGCAGGGGGCAGTCTAGAACCATTTTAACCAACCTGCTGTGGTTGAGGAAATGAGGAGTTATCAAAAGTCAATCAAAATTAGCTAGCCTATTTGAAAGGGGGTTTTCTGTCTGAAATGTCTGCTGTGTGTGACCCTCCATCATTGTTCGTTGCATTGATCTTTAGCCTATATTATTATTTAGGCTCCTTTTTATATTCCTTTGAACCCAGCCAACTTTGCAAAATCATTAACTTTGTTGCCAGTAATAAAAGTTGAACTAAGGTCAAGAATATGAACAGGAAGTTTGAAGACATATATAGACTTTTCTCGAAAAGGTTGATGGGGCAGTTATCGATCTTTGGTCTAAGCAAAGATCGTTGTCAGGTAAAGATGGTGCAGTGCTATTTCAGGGGTGTGTCTAAATGCGGCGCCCGGCCTCCCCAGGGAGCAATAACGCTGCATTATTTATGTTTTATTTCGTGTAGCATTTTCCTTGGGAGTGACTGCTCTTTTATTCTGCATGGGAGTGGGAGGTTAGAGTTCAGAGGTTGTGTGTCATGAGGGTCGTGGGGAAAAGACGCATATCTGTTTATAGATGAAGTGGACTGTTGCATTCACACGGGCCACCCTAAAAAACCACGGAGATTCCACCACTGCATTGTGATTCCTGAAATTGAAGTGGCCTACTGGGAGTTGTAGGCTACATGAGTACTCCGCAATGGTGCATCCCGACCCCCAAGCGCCTCATTTGACCATCTCACACACATATGCTACTATAACAATGACAGACAATGGTGGGTTCTTGTGGTTAAGCTATCTGGGGAGATAACTCAGGATGCAGGCTATTGTCCGTGTTAAGCATTGTGATGTTAACAATGTACTGGGTAAAGACTCCATGCAACAAGGGGGAAAAAGCCATACATAGTCATAGCCTACAGGAGTTGACGAGTTCTTTGGCGATAGAAATTTATCATGAGCTTCTTTCTTTATATGGGAAGGCCAACTATTTTAGCTAGTCATGCAAGATTCCCCACAAAATGACCTTTTACACTGCTTTCTTCAAAGGGTTTCTAATACGACACGCCAATCTAGTTTATGATTTGAGCATCACTTGTCTGTGAGAGATGACAGCAAATTGAGACTTCCTTTTGTTTGTGCAATTTCACTTTGAGGATCAATAAAGCCATGTATGGTTGTACCCCCCCACTGACCCAGGCATATGCGAAATACTCCCTAGGAATGTCACAATAATGAAGTGTTGCAATACTGTATCTGTATAAGATTCGTTGCCAATAATGACATTTAGAAAAAGGTTTGGCAAAGTAGGATAGCACTTTGGACAGTATTTTTTCTCCTTTTTCCATCACTATAAATCTTCACAACCGGAGTAGCATGTGGTTTAAAAAGTGGACACATGCATCTAATCGGAAGATGACAAAGTAGTACTGCTTTTGTTGCATTTTATGCACAAAATGACAAAAATAGCAACAAAATCTGAATGATGGATAGAGCCAGGTTTAAACGTATGATTTTACATACGTTGATATGTAAGATAAAATTTGAATATTGATTTTGAATATCTAAACTAGTTATTGGTGAATAAATCTGTAAAAAAAAATCAAATTTTGTCTTGTTTTTTGGGGGGGTTGTAACTTGTAGCTTGTAACTAGAAATTAAATAGTGAAAAATCCCTCAGAAAAAACCTTCAGAATATTGTTAAGCACAAGCCTGTGAAGTTTGGAGTCTACTTGAGTTGTGTGGATGCTGTTGCCACCAGTGTTGGGCAAGTTACTTTAAAACTGAAGTTACTAGTTACAGCTTTAAAAATGTAATATGTTTGTATTACATACCACTGTCTCAAAAATGTAACTGAGTTACACTACTTTGAGTTTCTTTTGAGTTACTTTTGGCAACATATAAACTGAAAATAGTGAGAATAATGACATCAAGCAAAAGTGCAGTCAAAGATTTCCTTTTCCTCAGCCGTCCACATTCTGAAGTGCTTTGTTTTGATGAGGTTCGCTACACAAGCCTGTTTCTACTATTTATTATCCAATTTGATTTGGTGCTGCATCTTATTCTGGGGGAGTTGCACTTGTAAATTGAGATACTTAAATAGTAATGACTGTATAAGTAATATAATATATTAAAAAAGTACTATATTTCTGTAACTAATTCGTTACCCCCAACACTTTGAGAAAATGCTCATAGAAGTTACAATTCCCCATGTAGTGCTATGGAGAAACATCAGTGCAACAATTACACCCCTTATTGTAAAGTTTTTTGTTTACAGGTGACAGTATAAATGTTAAGAGAGCAAACTGGCCCCAAAACTGAAAATGTAAATAATTGAGATTTGCCTGCAGTGTCTCCCCTTAAGTCGAGCCATGAGCAAAGTCTGACCCGCACCGGCCTCGTGGTCTTGACCTCTGGAAGCGAGCGACTGGCGGCAGATGTCCACCACTAATCAGCTGAAATAATAGGCCCTAAAAATGCCTGGGCCAGACGTGAGTGAGATGCTTAATTAGTGGCAAAGCGCTGCGGTGACACGCTTCGATCAATGTGTTCGATGAGAGTATAGCTGTGAGGGGCGAGAGGTTGTTTGGGGAGGGGGGGGGGGGGGTTGACCCGGG
>OMNZ01064217.1:0-19571 GCA_900303255.1 Lesueurigobius sanzi | reverse complement strand
AGTGAATAACTGTGGTCCTTGGCGGTGACAGATTTAGTAGGAGCTCGGAAACTAGTGATACGCATGGGAACGCTTGAAGCAGTCAATCATAGATGAATAAGGCCAGTGGGTCCGGAGAGCGCGTGGACAACAACAGCCGCCGCCGGAGTTGGGAGAATAGAGCTCCGTGGCTTTGGGTGTTGTCAGGGGAGTTTTAGAGCGCGATTTTCCCCGAAGGCTGACAATGCAGTTTAAATGGCCGGTGCCGAGAGACAGCTGAGAGGCATTGAAGTGGAGACACAACAGGTCTAAGTCAACATTTTCAGATTTTGGGACATATTAACTTTCACCTGGAAACAGATACGTCGCGAGATCCTGTTCAAGAAGTGTTCAATTATTGCACTGATTCAACGTTTCTCCATATATTTATGCTGGAAATTGTCCTTTCAAAGTGTATTTTCTCAAAATGCATTTACTTTACAGTCTTGTACTTGACAATATTTTTGAAGGTTTGTTCAGAGGGACCTTGGAAAATCGTAATTGTGTCTGTATTTTATGTTTTTATGTTTTTTTAAAGGTTTGTCAAAGGGACCCCTCTTCAAACCACCAAATGATCCTAGGAGCTCTGTTGTCTGGGGCATTATGCTCCTGGTAGGGTCTCCCATGGCAAACATGTCATTGGTGAGGGGTCAGACCAAGAGCGGTTCAGAAGCCCCTTATGATGAGAGACCATCAAGGTCGGTCATGAGGCCGTCCTCCCGTACATCCACCACCTGCAGGAGGAGCCATAAGGGACTGGTGCAGGGTGATCCGGGCAGCTTGAACTGATGCCCACGTGACCCGACAATGGACAAGCGGAAGAAGATGGATGGATGGATGTTCAGAGGGATTTTTCAATATTAAAATTCTAGCCCAATTTATTGGATTTTGGACCCCAAAAAACGACAGATTTACTCAGTAATAACTAAGCAAGATATCCAGAATCCCCTCTGAACAAATCTTTGTAACTAATATATCAACTAAATAAAACCATGATTTTAAACCTGGCTCTATCCATTATTTAGATTTCATTGCCAGAAATATAGGCGATTTTGGCCATTTTTACACATCAAATGCCTTATTTTTTATACAAAAACACAAAATGACTTTGAATTTGAATAATTTTTTTCCCTCATATTTATGACCCTAATACATCACCAAACTGAAACCATACATTTAAACCTGGCTTTATCCATTATTCAGATGTTATTGCCAAAAATATAGGCAATTTGTATTTCTTTCATTACAAAATGACCGAAAACGTGAAACACATTATTCTCATATTAACGTCAGCAATATACTCAATTTTTTTTTCCCAATTCCCCTGCAGTCTGTAGTCTTAAACTAGCAGATTATCAGGCACATTTTGCCCGCGCAGCAGACTTTCACAACCAGGCCCAGAACTTAAGATCCCCACAAAGACTACATAATCAAAAGCATAGCAAATTAAAATAATATAACCCATAACTAGCATGTGCAGAGGGGAAGAATGAAGCCACGTTGCCTATAAAGTTTCAGCACCACGGACAGCTCCTCCACACAAACCCTGACACTGCAGTTCGAGAAGCACTGGCCCCAATAAAAACAGCTTTGATTTCCCCCTTTTGTATGTTTATGATTATGTATATGGCCATAATAATCCCAGTCCAACTTCCCCTTGCATCTTAATTGCTTATTAGTAATCTTGTAATGTCTCAGTATTATGTATGCGGGCGCACACTCCAGATACTCTCGTGCAATGACTATGGGCTAAATTTAGTGTTTTGAATCTCATTATTAGCTCTGAAGATGTTCTGTTCTGATGCATAAAATATGGGATGACATGAAGTCAATTGTGCTCAGTGTTATCAGCATGCCTGGCCTTCTTACATTATACTTATCTATTCATATATCTCCCATGTATACACTCCTGCTCCCCTGTTTACACCCAATATGCCGCTGCCTTTTTTAACGCGGCTTTGTTCCTTATAAATAACAGGTACTTGGTGCGCGGCTGAGGATATTTCTGCTTCAAAGGCATCTTGTGAGGGAATAATGTCATAATGGGAAGTGACTGTCATAAGCACCTCTGGCCGGAGGCAATACAAGCCGCCCGGGCTCCAGGCAAATGAGAGTGGAGAAAATAACACCGAGAGAGGCCATTTTCTGAACATTGTTTATGAAAGGTAATGGGCTGTAATAAGGATATGCGTTTTTTGTTTTGTTCGTAAATGTAAAAATGTTGGAGAAGGAAGGTGGGGGTCTTTTATTTGGGGTTTTGAACTTACGGTCTTCACTTTAGCCTTTTCATATTTTTATCTTTACACTAAGGAGTGTAATTATTCACTTATCCACTGTTTCTCCATAGAACTACTGCATATGGGAACTTGTAAATCCAATGACCAATGCTATTTTCTCACATTGTGGCGACAACATCTCCGCTTTAGTAGCACCTACAGACTCCAAACCTTCCAGTTTTGGACTTAATCACAGTTGTGCTCAAATGTTTACATCCCCTGGCAAAATATCAGAGCATGTAAACATTTCATAGACTATGCATGATAACACAAACATCTTTAATTCACTCATGGTTAGTGGTTGCGTGAAGCCATTCATTGTTTACACTTTTCAACTAGAAACTAGCCAAATGTCCCTGATCAAAAGTTTACATATTGTGCATCTGGAAACGAACATCAATTTTGTCGGAGAGTCCTGTATTTCAGCTGAAGTGAGTTTTTCTTTGCTCCTGAACAATTTTTGAAGTTGTTGAAGGTCATGTAACCGGGCAACACAAAAAAAACATGAAATGTATTTTATCCCACGAGCTTTATAAATCTGTTTTATAGATGTTTTTATTATCTTTTTCTATTGCTGTTATTATTCTCTTGTAATTAAACATTTTGTTCTTCCCTGCTATGTCAATGTTTAATAAACCTAAAACCTATCATTCATATTCTATGAAAAATGACTTAAAGGGGATGTAAGCTTAATGTAAACTGTTGAGTATATTTTTTTCAGAGGGATTTTTCAATATTTTAATCCTAGCTTAAGCTAATTGAGTTTTTAACCCCCAAAAAAACAAGGCGAAATTACAATTTTTACAGATTCATTCACTAATAACTAGTTATTCAAAAAATTTCAAAATTCTGTCTGAGCAAAACTTTGTATTTCAACAAAATAAAACTATAAGGATATATAAACTATAGGATCTACCCTCCATCTGATCTATGTAATTTCGTTGTACATTGTATAATGACAAATAAAGCGCTTCACTTCACTTCACTTCACTATAAATGTACACCTGTCTCTATCCGTTATTCAAATATTGTTGCTGAAAACACAGGCAATTTGGCATTTTTTAATACATAACATACCTTTATTTTTAAATGAAATCTTGCAATACATTTCCCCTCATATTTATGTCAGTAAAATACAGCAACCATTTCATATTGACATCTCTTTATTTTTTTTTCCCTATTCACCTGCTACTTAAATATTGCTTTATGAGTAATTCAGTCTAAGTTCATGAGGATAGAAAATGACTAGACATTTTTTATCAGCAAAGAAAGGCTAATACAATGGCTGTCAGCTATTAGCTCCACTGACGCAAACTTTTTAGTGGAGATAATCTATTTCAAACACCACTTGTAACCAGAGAAATCTTTCCGTAGCCCCTCAAGACTTTGCCACATGTCACACTATTACACCAATAGCAAATGAAAAGGGGACATTATTGCTACAGCACTTTCCACTGCCACAGGTCCTCCAAGGCACTCACATAAGCTTCTTTCAAGAGATAATACAATACCTAATACAAAGTTCTGTAAAAAAAAAAAATAATAATAATAATTGTGATTGTCTCCTGAGGTGGACGAGCCCCCAAAACATTCCCCATTACTTTACATTCCACAGAAAAGCTCTTGTCAAATAATTACACTGTTTGCTTGCCCTCCGCTGTGGTCAGAGCATCTCCATAAAACTGTAATTAAATCCAGAAGCAGCCACCATCTTAATAGTGTTCATTTCTGCTCCCTATGCCAGGTTTGCCCAGCTAGTTCCATTTAGACAATTGTTCTAATTAATGGGACAGCATTCGGGTAGATTACATTTGGTGAATGTGAATGCAAAAAAGGCAATTTAGTTGTTCAGTAAATGTAGCAGGAGACGTAGAAGAGGAGTCTGACGTTGAGCAAATTATATTAGTGTTTGCGGTATAATTTATCATTTCAGGCGACATGCTTTGTGCTTATTATGTGCAGCAGAGTCATAAGCTTCTACTGAGCTCAAACCACCATAGCATAGTTAATATTACATTAAATAATAAAGCTCAAAGGAAAAACATTAATGCTTAACAAACAGTTTCATCGTTTCTTTATTTATCCGCCTTACTTTCCATCACATAACCATCTCTATCATAGAAGTACCATTAGCTATTCGAGCCTGTTGCAACAAATGCATACTCCGAGCTAGCTTCCCAGAAAACTCCCCAGACCTGGACGTTATTTGCGTCATTGAACAATCTATCCCCATTTAAATAAATGGTGACGCCAGTCCCTATATAAACGTATGGAGAGGTAGGGCATCATTAAAATATTGTAAGAGGAGATTTACTGGGCATTGGACACGTTTCTAACCCTAAAAAAAAAGAAAACTTCATCAGAATTATTTCACATTCCTCTTAGATGCCACTTTTACACGCCATTTCTTATCTTCAGTAAAATTTCAAAATGTCTGTACATTTATTAATGATTTTCTAACTTGGTAATGGGTTGACAACAGCTGCAAACATCTAGATCAGTGGTGCCCAAACATTTCATTGTGAGACAGAGGTTGCAATAAGGTTCCAGACTCCAAACGGGTGTGGTGAAAGACTAAAACCTGTCTTACATGAACCCAGTCGAATGTTTGACTGAACTGGCCACTCAGTATGCGGCCCTCAATGAAAAAATGTTTGGACACTCCTGATCTAGATCCTACCAGCGACTTGTAGAGCAAAAACAAAGTAAGTCTCTAGCCCATTACTGTGAGGAGTTATACATTTTTAAAGAAGTAACCAAAATGCTCACTTGTCCAGCAGAGGGCACTGACACTGTTTTCACCTTACTTTTTCTAAACTCCTGGTGGCACAGGTTTTTCAGGGCTGAAGCAACCAATTAATCGTCACCTATTTTAGTAATCGATTAATCGTTTGTGGGATATACAGACTCAGACATAGTAAGAATTATCAATTATAAAAATGTGGTATTTTTTTGTGAAAAAACTAAAGGCATTGTTTTGTAAATATTTTAGTGTTTTTTTCAAATATGAGATAAATCTCGGACCACAATCTAATCAGAGCAGGAAGAGGACTCTCTCGCTCTCTCACTTTCACAATCCCAGCATGAATTTTAGAGGTTCTTAGCTTTCAAATGAGGAATGATGTGTGAAACTTTTTCGAAGAGCATCCTACAGACACTACCTTTAAGTTTACTCTATCAAGACGTCCTCAAACGGCGTCACTTAAATTCATGTAGCAAAAAGTTGTCAAAAATTACACATTAACCTTTTGCCGCCACTGATTAATCAATTAATTGCAAAAATAATCGGCCGATTAATCGTTTACCTAAATAATCGTTTTAAACCCTAATGATTTATTAGGCTACAGTCCTGTAGGGCTTTGACCAATTTTGAAAAGTCCATCAAATACATGTGCTCAATATTATTATTAATTTATTGCCAACAGTATTTTTCTGTTTACAAGATACACGGCCTGCGACCCGCCATCGTAGGTGAGCAAATGAGTCTGACACCCCTGATCCACATTGTTCATACAGTATATTGCAATGATTGCTGGCTAATGCTAATAGCAATAGGAAAAATACATACATAGCGTAGCCGACATGCTAACTGTCCGCATTTGTTAGCATCAAATTACATTGTTTCTATTTCTATGATCTCAACTATTGTCCCGGCTTACACCTATGTGATTGGGTTAAAAATGGACAAAGGAATGGAATTTAAATACAACTTATTTAAAAATTTAATACAAACGTTTACACTTGGATAAGGTAAATTGTGGTCTTTGTTTATGTAAGTGCCTTTCTACAGACTAGTTCTATGAAGTTTAAAATGTGAAGGAGTACTTATTAGGGCTACATTGCACTATAATAAGTGGAGGTGAAGAATTTTCAAATATCAGTACATCCTTTGAAATCCTTTGTCTTCTTCTGCTGTGTGAGTATTACCACTAATTGCGCATGGATTCCTTTCTTTTCCAGTGTGCAGGCACCGCCAAATAGCAGTGAAATTCCTCGCTAGCAAATATTAGTGTTTTCTTAAAGGCTTAAAATAACCCAGTAGGAAGGGTGACTGCAGCTTAGTATCCAGGCAACAGAGGACCAGCCGTTATAGATTGAACTGACTCCATCCCACCACTCCATCACGTTGGGGTCACTGGCTCTCTCTCACTCTCACTCTCTCACTCTCTCACTCTCTCGCTCGCACACACATGAAGCAACATGCAACAGTTTGTGAGTCGATAATGAAGCGATCACATGAGGAGGAAAAAAAAGAAACTCAGCTGGACATGTGTCGCTCTGGCCATTGCTCATCTAAAAAGGCACAGCGGAACCACCTTTAGCATCTCTACCACATCGATCAAGCGTAACATTGCGACTACACGTTGTTTACTGCTGAAACGCTCCGGTCTGTAATTCCTGTTTCTGCTTTTCGAACTGTTTATCTTGATGCGATCTTTGTGAGCCTGCCGGTGGCTAAAAACGGTGACCTGTGTTTTCTTATTATATGATTTCATTGAGGGGCATAATACATAATACAAAGCTACACTAGTGGTTCTCCACCAGTGTAGCTTTGGGACCCACCTTTGACCAATGAATCTAAGTCGTGATCCAAAGAAAATATTAATTACAACATATACATAATTTAACAACAAAATAAAGTGTTCAATTTTTTTTTTTTCATTTCAGAGTTTCAGAGTCTCAGAGTTCTCTGGATTCCAGCATTGGACATATGGTTGATTTTACACTATACACTGTAATGAAGATAGGGAAGTTATCTTAAGTTCGGGAGCAGGACCACACCTCCACGCCCCTTCCGGTCTCCCCTCTATTTAAGCAGCCTGTCCACTCACCTCGTCCTCTCGTATCGTCTCAGTGCCCCTCCCTCCTCACCCTCATTAATCTCATCTTATTCTCTTTTTCAGATATCGGGGGGGATACAGGCCCGGGAGCCCGGCCCTCTCGGAAGTCCAAATGTGCCGCTCATGTTTTATGCCTCGCTTCGTCCTTTCCTAAGAAATTCTTTGAGCATCATTCATGTCTGAGGTTGTGGTCCTTGCTAGTGAACCATACATTATACAAGCAGAAAAGAACAATGTCTTGGCTATTTTTTTTTAATTCTGTATACAGTTGTGCTCAAAAGTTTACGTAACCTGGCAGAATGTCTTATGCATGTCATTAAATATGAATGATAACACAAAAACCTTTATTTCACTCATGGTTAGTGGTTGCGTGAAGCCATTTATTGTCAAAAAAAAACCTGTTTGTTTACACTTTTCAACTAGAAATTAGCCAAATGTCCCTGATAAAAAGTTTACATATTGTGCATCTTGACACAAACATACACTTTTTCAGAGAGTCCAATTTTGTCAGAGTCCTGTATTTCAGCTGAAGTGAGTTTTTCTTTGCTGCTGAACAGTTTTCCTGGCAGTTGTTGAAGGTCATGTAAACGTCATATCAGGGACATTTGAGTAGTTTCTGTTTCATTACGATTTCAAAAGAGTAAACTCAGTTCTTTGGCAATAAATGGCTTCACGCAACCACTAACCATGAGTGGAAAAACATGTTATATCATTCATATTCTATGGAAAATAGCCAAAAGACTAAAAGGGTATGTAAAGTTTTGAGCACAACTGTATATGCTTGTTTAACATACTAAACACCAAGAAGAGAGCTCACACAACCCTGCATAAACAATATACATCAAAAAGAAGGTCATTGTTTTGGAGGCTAAAAAGCAAAGTACAATGGCAAAATAAAAGTCTTGCAGAGTGACATGAGCACATACATCTTTAAGGGGAGACACTGCAGGCAAAATTCTTTTTTTTTTTTTTTTTTTCAATTTTGGGCCAGTTTGCTCTCTTAACATAGTACAGTATTTTCACCTGGAAACAAATAAATGACCTAATGTTTACAATAAGGAGTGCAATTATTCACTGATTCAATGTTTCTCCATAGAACTATATGGGAAAATGCAACTTCAATGACCATTTTCTCAAAATGCATTTTTTCTCACATTGTGTCTCCACTTTAGTAGCTCCTACAGACTCCAAACTTTCTACCCTTGCACTTAGACACATTTTGAAGATTTGCTGGGAGGGATTTTTCAATTTTTAATTCCTAGCCTGATCTATTCAGTTTTGAACCAGAAAAAAAACAAGGCAACAGTTGAAATTTTACAGATTTATTCACTAATAACTAGTTTATTCAAAAACGAACAAAGATATCCAAAATCCCCTCTGAACAAATCTTTGTAACTAATGCATCAACAAAATAGAATCATACATTTAAATCTGGATTATCCATTATTTCAAGTTTCAAATTGATTGCCTGTAGCGTCTCGCCTTAACCTCTTAAGCCCTAAGGTCCCCATTTTTGGGGACTTGCCACATTTAGAGACAATCCTTTATTTTAATCTATTTTTAAAAATGTGTTATTATTAAAAAGTGTATTTTTTTTCCTGGAAAAACTGTATTTTATGACCAAATATATAAATTGGATCCAAAATGTTCTATTTCATTGAAATATTAGGCCAAAAAGTGCCAAATTGTGCCCTGGGATTCCGCCTAAACTATTTTAAATGGAAACCTCAATAACTTTTCAATTATTTATTGTTACAGAGATAAACATTTGGTAAAAAGTCAATAATTAGCTGTAGTTACTATTTTTGATGTTTATTTTCTTCTTTACAATGAAAACAAGCTGCTGAACTGCTGGAATGTGTGTTTTTTTTTAGGCGGAATTCATATTTTCTGTCTTTCAACCTCAGTTACTCAAGTCCACTATGATTTTCTTGAAAATTTTCACATCTACAGTATCCCCATAGACATTCCTATCATATGAGAGCAATATGAACATTTTAGACATTTTACAAGCTGTTAAAACCCTTCCAAAGTATATGTGTACCAAATTCGGAAAAAACAGCCACGGGCTTAAGAGGTTAAAATCTGACTTGAGCCGTGTATAACTCCGACATTGAAAGTTCCCCTATCTCTACATGCAAAATATTGTCTTTAGGCCCCATAGACACCTGGCACAGATGGGGTGACGGGGCGACGGTGCAGCAGATGTGGCGGAAAGGCGCTCCCGGGAGGACGAGGCGGGTGCGCGGCTTCGTTCCGGATATAAACGTTTGCATGCTGCTCATTCAAAGACAATGGCTTACAGTTGACCCCATCGCTGTCGTCATGAAGACATAAAGACAACTAATAGCGCTGGGCTGAACGGCCGCGGCTGCCGTCTCCGTCTGCGGAGGTGGGCGAGTGGGTGGGAGCATGGGTGGATTGCCAATTGAGATAAAATGTCACAGAGAAGCTCGTTTGAGGCACATATACAAAGATGAATGGGGCTTTTGTTGACCGTTAAGGGGAATAATTACTCTACTGCTAAATAACAAGACATGAAAAGCTACCAGCAGTTGAATTAGAGGAGGAATATTGACTGAGTCTTGCATATGAAAAGAAACTTGGAATAATACACAAAAATACAAAAAATAGCTCTAGTACTAACTAAAAACATGTTAAGTTAGGGTTTCTTAGGGTTCTTTCAAGGTAAAAAAAAAATAAAAACAATCATTTATATCTTTATATCTTCTTCCCCTTTTTCAGCATTTAAAGGTAACATTTCACCCAATAATTATCTGTTTTATTTCTGATATGTCTTTAATGTTGAAAAATGGCTAAAAAATGAACAGACGAAGGTGTGTCTGCTGTGGGCGGCTCCTCTCCTAAAGCCTGGTTCATGCGGCAAGATTTTAAAATTGTCGGATGATTTTCCAAACCTGAGAGAGCCCTCACATGGCGATAAAAAATGGTGGCAGATTTGGTCATACAGTGTGTGGTGTGCGGCCACACGGCAAAAGCAGCACATCGCACATAAACATTTCACTCACAAACATTCCCAGGTCAGCGGGGAATCTCACAAAACCTCTGGAGATAAAACGTGGCTTCAGAGTGAACAAACATGGAGGATGAAGGAGATGCAGCGGTGATAGTTTGTAGTTTGTTTTCAGCAGGAAAAAGTATATAAAAAGAAAAGGAGTTGAAGAAAAGGAGTGGAGACATCGCAAGCATGGACTGTACCTGCTACATTATGATATGGAGGTGAGCTGTTGTTGTTTACTTTCATAGGAACGTCATTACATACTACACTGATTAATTACTGTCTAAATAAACGTTCATTCATTTCAGAATTAGAATTTTAGACCCAAAGTTTATGTTGTTATAGGCTGTTTTTGCGTTCTGATTGGCTACACACCACAGTTAACAGGCTGCGCGCTTGGGGCACACCACACACAAAAGGAAATCGGGGGAAAACAATCCAACATGTTGAAGATCCTCGATTTGCGGTCGGAGGGGTCGCAACGTCCTTCTGATCAGACGAGGGCAGTCGTAGCACACCACACACAGCAGGAATATCTGATAAGATTATCTTACGATAATTGGAGCAACCTTACAATTGTCGGAAGAGGAGCCTAATTATCCTGCAGTGTGAACCAGGCTTAAAAGACCTGACTTAACTGGGAGCAGGGACATCTCCAGCTTGTCTCCATGGAGATGTTGACTAAAGACAGCCGAATATGAGATTTAAATCCAAATCATCCATCCTCCAATTCTTCGATTACCCACTGCAAAAATATAATTTTATCTGTCTAGCTGGTCATTAGGAGTATGGATTATACTGTTGCCGGCAAAAAAAACAAAGTATTACACAGTGCACCTTAAAATAAAGAGTAAAATGAGTGAAATATCTATTAAGGGGACAAATGTGGTAGGGATAAAAGCCGAGTAGCGACACCCACTTCAGGCATGAGTTAATAGTGTCAGATAAACACACTGGTAGTTAATTTAGTGGGTCATACCTGAGTCGGAGCTGTACATGTAAACAAACTTCTCCCATTTGTAGTGGCCAATGACCCCCACCAGCGCGTCCTGCAGCTCAGGCCTCAGCTGGATCACAAACTGGTTGGCCGTTTCGATGGGGAACGACGGAGTGACGAAACAAACGTGGAGCGCCCCACAGAAGGACATGAGCATGTTCACCGTCTTCCTGTCGTACAGGCCGATGATGGCGTACACCCCTTTGGAGAACTGAGAGCAAACTGTGGGAAAGAGAGAGAGAGAGAGAGGGAAAGAAATGTCAGAACAGTAGGAAGTGTTTTAAGAGGTTGCCTTGGATCAAATACGGGAACACTTTTTGATGCAAGGGCCACATTGGGTTTAGGGTTGTGGACTTATGCATTTCAAACATGTACAATGTTCAAATACACTTTAAACACCTAAATACGTAAAGAAAGAGCAACAAAATGAAAGCAGTTATGCATTCATTTATTTTTTTAACATTGGTGCTGTTCACCCCTTTTAGCCAGCGCATATTGAGCTTGGTCATGTTTCGTCCCCTCTGCTTAAGACACTCTAATGACTTTGCAAAACTAATTCAAGGTAATGGCAATTCACAGCACATGATATTGCATATTTCAGTCAATGGGAATAGCATCCGTCGTTCACAAATGTAACTGGGTGACAAAGCGGTTAGAGATTGTCCCGAGTTCAATCCTGTGTCTGTGTACAGTATGTTTACAACAATGAAAGCAGCGACAAAAGGTCACCCTCGAGCGTTTGTACTCCCCTAAAAAGAAATTCTGAATCTCAGTGGGACATTCCTGGTTAAATATTTGTCAAGTATAAAAGGTCTCTGTCCCGCGATGATACAGGAACAAGCCCATTGCGTTCCTCACTTTCTTGACCAGGGCTTTCCACACATAGAACTAGAATCGACCGACGAGCCAACAAATACATGATCATTTACACTAGATGTGCCAGAGGGAGGTATTAACCACCATGAATGCAGGGATTTGCATACTATTTTGAGATTTTCTTTTCTTTATGATGCAACCTTCCATTTAGTCAGACTTGCAACATCAACAAAGAGAAAAACTTGCAACATCTTGTGACTAGTGCTAGCGTGACAAAATGTGGCAAAACTTTGTGATTCTTTTCTTTGCTTTTCCGCGAACACTAAATTTTACCAGCAACCAAAATAGACTCCGTTTAGCACCTTCTCTTGTGCCGTTTGTCCACTTCGAGGGTCTTGCTCGTCCAACTATTTTTCCAGGACAATTATGCAAAGACGACTGCCCCGTCCATCTGCTCATGTACGGCGTGTCGCAAGCGCAAGGCTCGGGGAAGATTAGGGCTGGGGAGGTTAATCAATGCATCCCCAGGGCTCCATTGACATTTAGCGACAGCGGGAGGCGGTTTACATCCCTCATTTGCCTTTCTGCTTGGCTCTCTCCAAATGTGTTTTCTCACCTTCCATTGTCTGCCTGTCAGTCAGTCTTTTTCTCACACCTTTCATGTCCTAAAATAGCTAATTTATGTTCACAGCCTGCTATTTTGAAAGGTATATCCCTCTTCATGTTTTCAGCGATCTTTACTGGTTTGGGCTGGGCTATTTCTGCTTTGAGCCAGACGGAAGATGCAGCTTGTTATGGCCAGTCAAACAGGGGTTGTTTAACTTCCGGACTAGATGCTCCATGTGATACAGTATATGGCATATTTTCAGTAATTCCACATCTCTGGAAGTACAGTATATTTCACATCACACATAATCAAAACAAGCTGGCTATTTCACTTTTACAGAAAATGCTTGGATTCTGTGCGTGTCTGCGTACTCAGTATTATAAAAGACGTTTTAAAGGTATGTTGCATGAGCTCCACATTATAAACCCTTCCAGGTCTAGGGGCATTTTTTTGTATTATTGTCGCCTGGTATTTATTTTGTTTTCAGAATAAATTGAACTAGTATCATCTGAATGCTGTAGTAGAGTCATATCAATGAAATAGTCATGATAGAAGCAGAAAAACAACAAATAAAATGAAGTGAAAATTTAATTTCTCACCTCACGCTTTCCCTGTATGTAAAACATCAATGAATATGGCTGTGGACATTAGAAAAATGTTTTGTGGGTTAGACCTGGCCCAGGAGATGTACAATGAAGGCTGTAGTAACTGTAATGTTTATCTAAAAAAAAAAAGAAATGTAGGCGCTCATTGCATTTTTTTTGATCACTATTCCACTAAAATATCCTTCTATAAACATAAAAGGCTTTAAACCTGACCTTCTATGTGAAATCTGTGCTTATTCTTTTTGAGAAAAAAAAAAAAAAACAGCAACAATTTTGCCCATAGATGTGCTAATTTTTGGCACAAATGTTACTCATACTTTGCCCTCCATGTTCTATATAAACAGAAAACAAGATAGCAGCTGACCAGAGACACATTTTCAGGATGAAAAAGTTAAGTTTTCAGATTTAAAAGAAGTTGTTGTCTAGCATCATTTGAATCCCTGGGTGATTGCGTAAAGTGCAGGGTCAGCAGGTTTAGCTAATGCTAACTTAGCACTTTTTTCAACGCGACCTTACATAGCCCCCTGGAGGTCTAGAAGGACATGGGGTCATTTTAAAGCCCCCCAACCCCAAATCTCTATGACATTTCGCACTCACGAAAGCGATGCACGCGACCATGTCACCCCCAAGACTTGGAAGTGTTTTAAAAAAAAATGCAATCACACAACACAATAGGTTGACTGAAAAAAACGTAAAAGTAAAATATAGTATATAAATCACATATAATGTTTTTATAATTGTAAATAAACCATATTTTTACACGTCTTCTTCATATCTGGGGAAACAGAGGCATATACCTTTAACAAAGGGCTTAACGGAAAACATAAACTTATCTTTTTATACTCCTTATTTTCAGAATTGCTTAGCTACAGTATATTCTGCCTTTCAACCCTATATCACATTTACAATTATATAAACACATATTACAACTCTTTCAAAGGTGATCTGAGTTCACTGTCATGTCCTAAAATAGCTGGTGTATCCACTGCCTCCTATTTGGAAGGTGCATCCTCTTCAGGCTTTGGTCGGGTGTGGGCTATTTTCTGCTGTGAGCCATACTTATCCCAGTATTTACCAAGCAGATTGAGGTCTCTGTCTGTGCCCATGTTAAGAGCCAGCTCGGCCCTGGGATGACAGTGAGTACTGGACCGTTCCAAAACGCCTAACCTGCCACAGACGCGCCCCTGCCGAGCAGACACGTGGATGTGGTGATGGGGGGAGAGGAGAGAGAGACAGGGCCACTTCAAAACATGTGATGTGACAAGTATGCATGCTCTTATTAGTGATGTTTGTATATAATATTTTAGGGTGTGTCAGTGGCTCGGCTGGTAGTCCAGTGCTCACGTCTCTGCACTGGCTATTTGATGGTTCATATTTTGGATCATTGTAAACACTGTAAATAAATCATTACATGTAAAAATGCTGTATGTTGTAAAAGTCTAAGTAGAAATGATGTGTTTTGTAGATGTAACTAAGGTGCAGATAATAAGATTACTCTTCTCTCTGATCCTTTTCATTCAAGTTGCATTAGCTTAACAGTTTTGTTGTGAAAAAAATGGGGGAAAAAGTCGTGAGGCTGCATTTTATGTCTTCCTGAAAACTGACTCAATGAACAATGTGCATTTAACCTCTTAAGCCCATGGCAGTTTTTTCCGAATTTGGTCCACATATGCTCTGGAAGGCTTTTAACAGCTTGTAAAATGTCTAAAATGTTCATATTGCTCTCATATGATATGAATGTCTGTGGGGAGACTGTAGGTGTGAACATTTTCAAGAAAATCATAGTGGGCCTGAGTAACTGAGGTTGAAAGACAGAAAATATGAATTCTGCCTAAAAAAAAAAACACACATTACAGCAGGTCAGCAGCTTGTTTTCATTTTGAAGAAGAAAATAAACATCAAAAATAGTAACTACATGATAATTATTGACTTTTTACCAACTGTTTATCTCTGTAACAATAAATAAGTGAAAAGTTATTGAGGTTTTGATTTAAAATAGTCTAGGCGGAATCCCATTGTATCAAATAGGGCACAATTTGGGACTTTTTGGCCAAAAAAACTCGTAACTTTGTAATAATGAAATTGAAAATTTTGGATCCTATTTACACACTGCAAAAAGAGATATATTGATAGATATATTAAGATAAGTAAAAATTAGCTTGAATTCAGAATATTTGATGTTATTCTGAGTAATTTTGACTTGCCAAGTAAAATTATCTTTTTTTTTAACTTATAATAAGAAAAAGCAAATAATTTGAAGTCAACTTTGATTTATTATCTAATTGTAAGTGCAGGAAGTCATTTTTTTCTTAATTGAAGTGCTAAAATACTTGTTCCATTGCCAGATAATCTTACTTGACAAGTCAAAATTACTAAGAATAACATAAAATATTCTGAATTCGAGCAAATTTTTACTTATGAAGATATCAATTGTTGCAGTGCAGTATATATTTGGTCATAAAATACAGTTCCCCTCCCAAAAAATACACTTTTTTTTGTGAACACATTTTTTAAAACAGACTAAAATAAACAAGGATTGTCTCTAAAAGTGGCATGTCCCCAAAAATGGGGATGTTAGGGCTTAAGAGGTTAAAAAAAATAGTCAATCTGCGCTCTTGACTAAGTTAATAAGAATTGGTTTCACATAGCGCTTGTCTGGACACTCAAAGACCCTTTACATGGCATTATTCATTCACTCCATACTCTGTGCTAAGTTCTGATTGTAGCTACAGCTGGCCAGGGTTAAATTGACAGAAACCAGGCTGCCAATCTGCACCATCAGCCCCTCTGACCACCACCACCACCAACCTCTCACTCTCATCACATTCATAGATAGGCAATGTGGGTGAAGTGTCTTGCCCAAAGAGGAGCGGGAGCCGGGATTCCGATCATCAGGCGACCTTTACCATTTCGGTTGTGACATCAAGCCCTTGAAGTATTGCAATAACATTCACTCCCATCAAAATCTGACATTGCTGGGCTACTACACCATCCTAAGTGCAAGGAAATGATAATAATATCGTAATAACAGTACATTTGCAGTACATGATGGCACCCTAAAGACAAGGCTTTGAAAAGGGAGCAGAGAGAGTTGTCATGTATGCAGCCCCCAGTGATCCAAACGCCTGGTGACTCACCCTACTTAAAGCAAGCCCTGAAATAGACATTTTGCGCTTCTCCACACCGACTCACTAACATAACTATCTTTCGTTCATGGTGTGGCGCTCTCGCTCTCCGGTCTAAATGGACACGCTCTCACCTCTTACCCGCCGCCGTCCCAGCATTATTATTATACTTCCCCTAACAATTTCCAGGCTCCAATTTGGTCGGTGTCCCGTGCAAAAGGTAATGAGCTTGTTTGACTTTTTTGTGCCGCGGTGGCCTTATTACTCCGGGCTTGCAGCAGGTGAGCATGTCTCAGTGAAGATGACTCATTTTGCGTTTCTACAGTAGGTCTACAAGGTGGTAAAAAAAAAAAAAGGAGAGTGAAGCCATGTGGACCTCCCGCGCTCAGAACTGGCAAGTGAAGACGAGAGCGGCGAGAGTGCTTTTCAGATTCAACAACCGGCCATTAGCGTAAGCGCAGCAGTCACGGGTCTGATTTGGGCAGAGGGTTGGGGGGGGGGCGCCATATTGGCCGTGCTGTCGGAGAGGCTTGTTAGCGTTGCTCCACATGTGCAGCGACATCGGAGTACGCGGCGCCGCAGACCTGGAGGAGGACGCGGAGACCTCGGCAACACCTGTCCACTCTGGCACTCGGAGTCTGCTCGCCGCGCTTACAGCTGCCATAACGGCGGGACCGAGGTTACCCAGGCAACGGTCTGTTTCGCTGGCAGCAATCGGACTCAGCAACGAGCCGCTAAAGGACTTCTGTGGGATGGAGAAAGTGCTGTATTGTGGACGGTTTGCCGAGACTAAACTTGTCTTTCTGGCTTGCCGCACCATAATAATTTTAATTTTCAGACATTACTTGATGTTGACTGTCTATCTATCTGCTTTCTATACATTCAAATTCAGATTATATGCAAACTTTTTTTTTTTAACTGGAGTAGCATTTCCCACAACTTTGAGCATTTCTTCTTCGACAATTGAAGTCACAAGTCTAAAATAAATATCCAAAAAAATGTTTACAAACCACACCAATAGCCCACACCAATAGCCCACACAGTAGCAACCTCACCTGCTTCCTGCTGCCTTTCTGACCACCCAAATCACACAATCAAATGTCAAAGTCACTGCTTTATTATCGGTGCTACCACATAACTGCATTAAGCATTAGCGTCAAACCCTTGGTACAAGCAACTCTTAACTCTGGCTCTTGGACTATGAGAGTGCGGCTCTTTGCTTGATTGGGTACATAGAGGCCTTTTTCAAAACCAATTCCTCCTTCCTTCCCCTACCCACTTCTATTAAATCCTCAGTGAAGGCACCTTCAGGTGTTCCTTCTGAAGAGGGCTTGAAGCTGTGGCGTTTAGACACACTCTGCCTCTTCCCCCGGAACAGACACGCCCCTTTACCGTGTCTGCCCCTCCCACTAATCTCACAAGTTGCAGAAATCACAAGTTCAATGGACAATACTTTTAACTGAGAATAATTTTCCCCAGTTAACTAAGTAATTCTGATTCAGATTTTACTGTATGTATGAATATTATTAAGTATTTTGCTAATTCAAGCACACAATATATTGGCTTTTCCGCCACCAACAAATTAGGTCTCATTACGGCTTTCTTTTTCCTTATAGTCTATATTTCTATATAATTGTTAAAATTGAAACTTTGACGCTTCCAAGTGAAGTTGTCTGGTGCGTGTAGCACGTGGGACTGCTCTCCAGTGTAACACACACCTGTGAAACCTGCAAGCTGTGAAGGAGCATATCAGCCTGTGCTCCTCACTGCTTGGTCTGTTTCGGACAGACCTTCCCTTCGTGGGCACATGCAAATCAAGTGTTAGTGCTTAGGAATCTGGAGGAGGAAGTGGTTTCGCAAAGGCCCAGAGTGTGGCTCTTGGATCAGATTTGCTACATTTCCCCCATATACTATAAGTATAAGTATCTCAATGGTACCATGTCCAGTGGTAGTCCTTCAGACCCTGTTCCCCTTCTCTCTAGGACACTTGAGCAAATCTGTATCTCTCTCTCCTCTCTCTTCTTGATGCTCCGTGTCGGTGCTCTGCTCAGACCCAGGCGCAGGTTAAACAGCGCTCACAGACTCATCATGGGAACAATGTGTGCTTACGAAGTTTCTGATTACTCTCATCTTATTTGATGAAGATCTGCCTCATGTGTATAGAACATAATGCAAAGTCACTGACTTTTCTCTGCCAGCTGTTATAAATGTTGTAGATGCAACATAAGACGGAAGCTCAGATTCCCTTACGAGGCTCTGATTAAAGTTTGAAGAAGAAAAAGTTAAAGTAGAAATGATAATAAAGATTAAATTAATATACAGTATACATTACTATCCTAGTCTGACCAGAACAGCAGAGAGTTTATTTTTAAATATAAATTGATTTCAGCCTTGATGAGGAATGAATCCATTAAGTATAATATAACTGTTTCTGCTCATAAGTTTGACAGAATTTTTGATTTTTTTCATGACTATTTTTTCAGAGAATATAAATGATAACACAAACCCTTTTTAATCATGCCTAGTGGTTACACAACCATCATTCATATCATTCATATTGTCTGAAAAATGGTCATGAAAAACATCAACAATTCTTCCAGGGTATGTAAACTTGTGAGCACAACTGTATAAAAATCACCAGAATACAACAAATGACACATGCTTTCAAAAATATTCTCCCCCAGACACTCATCTTTATACAGTTCTGCTTAAAGTTGTAGATTATTATGAAATATAACGTGATGCAGACGACCTGGGGACCTTGCCATCGGTCGGCACATTTTGGATCAAGGATGAACATATTGGCTGTTCATTGACTAGTTAGCCACTTCTGCAGTAGAGCAATATATAAGACATAAACGGATGCAAAAGTAGGGGTGAATATAATTGGCAGTCAGCATCCAGAGCCTTCCTCATCCTATATACAGTATGTTGCCAGGCTCAGTAATTAGAGGATGCTCCAGCTACTGAGCTATTGATGTGATGGATTTGCAATAAGATAAACATCAGAATTGTGTAACATTAAACCTACTATTATTTTCTTACTATAGACCAGGGTTCTGTGTATGGAAGATTTTTTGTGTCGTCACATTTTGAATTTTAAATGTCTTTGAATTTTTTTTAACACTGAAAAAACATCTTTGAATTTTTTTGTCTCCAAACTTCAGTCACAAACTTTTCAGTTCAGTGTTTTACATTTGAAATGAAAATTTCACCTTTTAAATATTCACATTATTATTTTTCAACACATCAAAACACATCTAAATT
>OMNZ01064205.1:10000-14076 GCA_900303255.1 Lesueurigobius sanzi | reverse complement strand
CTTCTTGCACTTCTTCTACTTCTTGCACTACTTCTTGCACTTCTTCTACTTCTTGCACTTCTTCTTCTTCTTCTTCATCTTCTTCTTCTTCTTCTTCTTCTTCTTCTTCTTCTTCTTGCACTTCTTCTTCTTCTTCTTCTTCTTCTTCTTCTACTTCTTCTACTTCTTCCTCTTCTTCTTGCACTTCTTCTTCTTCTTGCACTTCTTCTTGCACTTCATCTACTTCTTGCACTTCTTGCATTTCATCTACTTCTTGCACTTGCACTTCTTGCACTTCTTCTACTTCTTGCACTTCATCTACTTCTTGCACTTCTTCTTGCACTTCATCTACTTCTTGTTCTTCTTCTTCTTCTTGCACTTCTTCTTGCACTTCTTCTACTTCTTGCACTTCTTCTACTTCTTCTACTTCTTCCTCTTCATCTTCTTCTTCTTCTTCTTCTTGCACTTCATCTACTTCTTGCACTTCTTCTTGCACTTCATCTACTTCTTGCACTTCTTGCATTTCATCTACTTCTTGCACTTCTTGCATTTCATCTACTTCTTGCACTTCTTCTACTTCTTGCACTTCATCTATTTCTTGCACTTCTTCTACTTCTTGCACTTCTTCTTGCACTTCTTCTTGCACTTCATCTACTTCTTGCACTTCTTCTTGCACTTCTTCTACTTCTTGCACTTCTTCTACTTCTTGTACTTCTTCTTGCTCTTCTTCTACTTCTTCCACTTCTTCCACTTCTTCTTCTTCTTCTTCCTCTTCATCTTCTTCTTCTACTTCTTCTTCCACTTCATCTACTTCTTCCACTTCTTCTACTTCTTGCACTTCTTGCACTTCTTCTACTTCTTGCACTACTTCTTGCACTTCATCTACTTCTTGCACTTCTTCTTCTTGCACTTCATCTACTTCTTGCACTTCTTCTTGCACTTCTTCTACTTCTTGCACTTCTTCTTGCACTTCTTCTTCTTCTTCTTCTTCTTCTTCTTCTTCTTCTTCTTCTTCTTCTTCTACTTCTTCTTCTTCTTCTTCTTCTTCTTCTTCTTCTTGCACTTCATCTACTTCTTGCACTTCTTCTACTTCTTGCACTTCTTCTTGCACTTCTTCTACTTCTTGCACTTCTTCTACTTCTTCTTGCACTTCTTCTACTTCTTCTTGCACTTCTTCTACTTCTTCTTGCACTTCTTCTACTTCTTGCACTTCTTCTTGCACTTCTTCTTGCACTGCATCTTGCACTTCTTCAGTTCTGATTATTTGTTGATTGTCTCTCGCTATTCTTCACCCTTAAATCTTTTAAAAAGAATAAATCAAAGTTTGTGCAATTTTGTCACTGCAATGACTAAAATATATAACACACAGTGGGTGTGACCCATTGTGTGTTTTAGGATCTTAAAGTCTTAAAGTTACTTACCCTGAGCTATATCCACTGAGGTCTGCAGAGCTGATTGATGGGGGTGAGGTGAGTTCTGTTCTCTAAAAATCCACAATTGAACTGGCACGATAGACCCAGAGCTTTATATCATCCGATTTCTGAAGTGAATATACCCACATCAGATCTGATTATTAGCTGTCATTGTTTCATTAGTTTGTCCTTTTGGCAAAAGGTATAGTTGCGGAAACGTGAGAATCACATGAGTATAATATTGTACAGTATTTTGAGTAGCCAAGTGAGTACATTCACTACAGAACACTACAGTGATAATAGTCCTCTTCAGTCTTCATTTCATTCAAACATCTCCTCAAGTAAATGTAACAGAAGACATTACTGTAGCTATAGCATACATATTGGCCAATTAGTGTCTTCTAAATGGTGTCAGCGCATGAAATTTAAACCACATTCATGAGCCGCTAGCTTATACGTCCCCACTTTAAAATGAACTAGACGCGGGGGGGATCCGACATCACACGAGCAGCCGAGGAATATTAAAACTCCACTTGGAATTGGCGTCTGGATATTTTCAATTTGGGTCTGATTACCTGGGTGAGAGGGGATAGTGGGCCAATTGACTTCCCCCGCTGCTTTAAATGGCCACTCGCTCCACTGTATGGATGCATTTTTTATCGAGAGCGACGGCATTAAATTTGCAGGGGTTGATGGAATACGGACCTGAGGCTGACTCCCTCCAGAGGAAATTATTACAACATTGAAACTGATTTAAGTTTCATTGGCGCATGGACTCAAATACAGCTTTTGCAGCTGTGAAATTTGTTTACGCAAGATTAATTTAGTCTGAGAATACATACAAGACGGTCCGTTGCTGATCTGGTTTGAGATCACTATTCACTATTCATTTGTTATCCCTGCATCAGAGAGGGCCGGCCCAAGCCTTCATGGGCAGAACTTGATTTGGGGGCCCTCGCAATGTCAGCAACGCTCTGATTCAACAAATAATGATTCACATTCCACACACACAACAAACACAGCTGTCATCATCTCCACTCACTACAATTTGCAATAGTACGTAAATACAGTTTGACTTATTCAGCCCCACCCACTTTTGTTGGAGAAGCATTTCCTCTTTGTTGGCATTCCCTGTGTGCTGAGATTTCCATTGTTGTCAAAGTAAGAGAGCAAAGAAATTAAAATGGGACAGCTGGTGATAAAGCTCAAAGGAAATAAGCTTGTGTCACCCTCAGGTATTTTTATATCTCCATGTAAAGGTTTTATTTTGTTAATTTATTAGTTACAAAGATTTGTTCAGAAGGGATTTTGGATAAACTAGTTCTGTAAAAAAAAATCTAATTTTATATTCATTTTTGGAGTTCAAAACTCAATAAGTCAGGCTAGGATATAAATATCGAAAAATCCTTCTGAACAAACCTTCAAAAATATTGTTAAGCACAAGACTAGAAAGTTTGGCGTCTGTAGGAGCTACTAAAGTGGAGATGGTTGCCACAATGTTAGAAAAATGCATTTTGAGAAAATGGTCATTGAAGGTACAGATCTATGGAGAAACTAAAGTTGAAACAGTACAATAATTAGACGCCTTGTTGAAAAGATTAGAAAAGATTCATTCATTTGTTTCCAGGTGAAAGTTTTCACATTAAGAGAGTAAACTGGCCAGAGGTTTGCTTGCAGTGTCTCCCCTTAACAAGTTGTATTTCAAAGAATCAGATATCAGGCTATATATTGAGGCCATGTTATTTTTTGACAATGTACAGTATTTTAAATTATTTTTTGTTAAGACTTTGTGAAACAAATATTTTTAGAGAGTGTTTTCAAACATATTCAATGATATTCCTTGCCGCGGGGGAAGGTCTAAGGATGTGGGAAACCCCAGGCTGACATTTAATTTGTTTGATGTTTGATATTTACTTGTTTTGTGTTTGTACCGACCTCTGAGACGACTCCTGTTGTGATATTGGGCGTTACATAAACTGATTGATTGATTGATATCATGAGCTTCATGGAGTGTGCTTCATGATATGAGGCTTTTCAAACTGTTTCACTGAAGTTCATGTGTTTTTAGTCCCTTTCTTTCATTTTTATTTCATATTTTGTACTTTTAATTTAGTTGTAGTCTGCTTTAAAGGCATTAGAGAGGATTTTGCAGCGGATGAGAAGTCCAAACAGCGCATGCGTAAGAGCCCTCAACTTCGTGTTGGCTTCCTACGCAGGAAGCGCCTCATTTACAAAGTTACGCATGAATGAGAAATATTACTCTCTTTTAATTATGTATGCAAAACATTCACATTGCATTTTAGTTGTACAGTACACTAGCCTGCCCCAATAGCATATCATTTAATACTCGTAGTAACACAGTAGGTAGCATTAAAATGAGCTGCATTCCCTAGGGTGTCAACGAACAACTTTAGCTAGTCTATATGTTTCCAAATGAACCAAGATGAGTTCTTATTCCCAAAATGAACAGTATTTACCTGTCCAGCAGAAAGTTAGCGGCCAAAGCATCCGTCTGTAGATTCTTCAGTTCCTTTAGCTCTGGCCATCGCTGAAAAGCCTCTCCCAGGCGAACAGTTGATCGGCTCCGTTCTCTTGCACTTTCCCTCCTCCGTTCAGTTGCCTCAAAAAGTGACTTTCTTTTGTGGCCAGTTGGTCCGGGATTCTTCTCTGCCATTGCTGCTCAAC
>OMNZ01064205.1:0-5000 GCA_900303255.1 Lesueurigobius sanzi | reverse complement strand
TGGGCAGCCAGGAAGAGGTCTTACCCTACACTGGCCAACACAATGTTAGCCATAAACAAACCATACACTGAGGCTATAATATTTATGTTGATTTTGAGTGGTTTTGGCCTTGAAATAAGATCACTGATGAAGCTTAAAACAAGAGAAATGTGCTTGTGCGCTTAAAATAAGAAAAGCAACACACACAAATGTTGAAGGCAAGAAAAATATACCTGTTCCATTGGCAATGTACTTAAAATCAGCTTGAATTATTTTCAATTCAAGCTCTTTCTTGTCATTTTCTTATCTGTGGCCTTTTGCTTTTTCAGTGCAACAACACTGAACGCTCCCCTTCCCTTTGTAACCCCCTATTGTGTACAGGTTTGACAATGCTTTGTAATCAACTATTGCACCAAGCATTTGAAAGCTATATCATTTTGATTTTCCCTTTGCACGCAGTACAATAGGCAATAACGCTGACTGAACTGATCTGAACTGGGGTGAAATGTGTGGATTTGACATGTGTCTGATGTACGGCGGTCCCGGAGGAAGCAGCTAAGTGTAATGAGACTCTAAGGGCCGACACTTGATGGATATAGTGTAACCTTGACATAAAAGGTGCTCAACCGATGAACATTCTTTATTTTAATGCTACCACTTTCTTTCTTTCATAGAGATAGCATCACGGCATTGCAGACTGTGCCCTTGGGGAAACACTTACCGTAAATTTGATTAAATGGATTACTGCATGTATACAATATAAAAGTTACTACAGGTTTGGCAGCTTGTCATCTTTATTTATTATTTACTATTGTTAGGGAATTATTATTTATATGTCCCTCCTTGAACCGCCACCCTATCGTGGAGGAGGGGTTTGAGCACCCGAATGAACCAATAAGAGCGCTGTTGTCTGGGGCATTATGCTCCTGGTAGGGCCTCCCATGGCAAACAGGTCCTATAGATCAGTGGTTCCCAACTTTTTTTGCCTTGCGTACCCCTTGGGCCTTTCGTTTATTCTACGAGTGCCCCCTGTCTTGATGGTTTTGTTGATTAGTTACAAAGTGAATGACTAAAACTCCTAATTATCAGTAAAAAAGACAACGAAATACACTGGAACTCTCTTTACAGTGGCATGTTTTTAAAGTTTTTCTCATTCTTTATCTGAAATTAATTCATGTACCTCCTGCTAACCTCTCGAGGTCCCTGTACCCCTGGTTGGGAAACACTGCTATAGATGACCGATCAGACCAAAAGTGGTTCAGAAGCCCCTCATGATGAGAGACCATCAAGGACCCAGATGTGGGGTCGTGGGGCCATCCTCTCGTGGACCCACCACCTGTAGGAGGAGCCATAAGGGACTGGTGCAGAGTGATCCGAGCGGCTTAGACTGCTGCCCCCGCGACCCAACGGATAAGCGGAAGGAGATGGATGGATGTTTTGCCACTTTCTTACCCTTCAAGTTAGGACTACCCACAAATGGATTTAAGTATATTCTTGCAACAACTGAAGCAATACATGTGGATTTTGTCGACTAAAATCATTGTCTACTGTGTCATGGCAAGAACTGTGACTAAAATCTCCAGATATAAAGGAACAGGCTTGTGCTTTGTTCATGTGGGAGAAGATACATGAATATCATTAAATATGTGTGAATACAATAAATTGACAAATTAGTTTTAGATTTAGTCAAAATTTACATGGAATGGCAGTTGACTAAAATTACTAAGATTAAGTCTACTAAAACTGAATTAAAATGTGTTGCAAAATGAACACTGATATATAGGGCCTAAGGGACAGCTTAAGGGGATCCTAGTAGATAAACAATAGGGCACCATGTTAACATTGGAGTATACGGCATATAGCTACTATACTGAGCATATGAGCATATAAAACAAGGTTGCATTCTTGGTTAAAAGCACAAAAGAGGAGAACATTCTGTGGGTTTTCTATTTTGGGTTTTTTTCTCATAATCACTAGAGAATATTAAAATCTCTGAAGTTCACTAAAACCATGCCTCATGTTGAAGCATTAGGATGTATGTATCTCGAGACATAATTAGCTCTCTTCCTCGGTGGACCATTAGAAAATAAATGGTGGCAAAGTGATGCTTAGAACAGCAAGTTTCATCTTGTTTTCCTGGAATATGTTCAGTGCACACCACATAAACAGCAGCGTTGCTCAAGACACTACTTAATACTAATGCTTCAGTCTGATGATAGCTTTGAAATAAATGTTTTTAATCTGCATAGAATGGGGTTGTTGTGGTCCAGATAATCCAGTAGCAGCAACATAGAGAGAGGGGCTTCTACATGTCAAAGGAACACTTTTCTTTTTGTCCATTCTTGGATAAAAGAAGCTTATTTTTATGAATTTGAATTCGAAGGGTAGCAAACAATTATTTTTATTAGTATGTCCTCTGAAACAACAAAAAACCTGTCTGAAGGAGAGTTTGCTAGAGGAATCAGGAAGTGAAACTACTGGATATATTTTCGTAGGCAAAAATTCTTCAGTCTTCATCTGTACTCTGTAGTTGAAGTGTAGGACGTTTCGATCTTAGTCCAAAGATCGTCATCAGCTACTAAAGATTTGAGCATGCTGTGGGCCTCTTAAGAGTGAACCAGAAGGAGGAGTTAATCTCTAGTTACCTCTAGCACTTAGAGGTTAACTCCGCCAAAGCATGAAATGTCCAAAAGAATGGCGGGCGGAAGTGGAAAACGCATTTCATGGGAACTACTGTATGTAGCAACTGGTTAACAACATTAGCATCAGGGCCAGCCCAACCTACTAAGCATACTATGCAGCTGCTTAGGGCCCCGAGACGATCAGGGGGCCCCCAATAGTGTATACATTTGTATACTACGGGTGTTGTGTGTCTCGAAAATGTCCCTCAAATGTCAAATATCTCTTCAAAACAACTAGTACACTGCAAAATGAAATGTAACGGTGAACATTTCTTAAAATGATATATATTTGCCATACTAGAGTAACTAATTCAATAAATTTAATTTTTTTACACTTAAAGGGACTCAACGGAGTTTGATCATTTTCATACTCGTGACTGCCACCTCTGGCCGTCCGCGTAACTGCAGTCTCCATGTTAAGCTGGTGAATGACTGCTGCCTCGGCCCGAACACGCAACTTTAGAGTGACGGTGCAGGCTTATAGCGGCAATTGAGTGGGATAGATGTGGGCTCACAGTACAGCGCGGGACATTGCAGGAGAATGTAGGGGGTGGAAAATATATTATTTTTTTAAATTTCAACTTCCATAGAGTCCCTTTAAATTAAGAAAACACATATTGTTTTTATCCAATTTTAGTGTGATTAATTTAAGAGTAAAAAAAACTTACCCCACTGGCATCATTCTTGAAATGAGTTAGTCAAATTAGGCGCGAATACAAATATTAAGAAAGTTTTACAAATTTCTAGATGTCTTTTTGCAGTGTAGTCGACTTTCTTTCACAGGTTGAATGGTGGAGGAATTGACTCTGTGTCTCATTTATTGGAATATATATTTATCCGAAATTAAATTGAAATAGCGAGAGCCCCCTGACACGATTCCGCTCAGGGCCCCGGGAACGCTTGGGCCGGCCCTGGTTAGCACGCCCCTCTTGTTGACACTGCAGACGCACCGATACGGCACAATGAAGACATCACCTCAAACTGGTTACATTCAGCTCAGACTCTGATTCAGGGAATGCGGTCTGTAATAAAGCCAGGTCTGTGTGGAGTTTGTTGTTGTATTTCCACTATGTTATGAATCCTTCAGCTTGTTGCTCTCTGTCACGCTCTGATCAGCTCTGGCTCTGAGTGGTATCGGTCCCATGGTATCGGGACGACATGAATGAGTAGTACAAGCATGTATCGGTACATCTCTAACCTGCTAAAAGCAAGTAGACAATGTAAACAAACATTACGAATCCAGACTAAACATCTTTTTGCTTGATGTTATCTATAATAATTATAATTTGTTTTATAGTGGGGGTCCTAAATTGCTTGCATGGTAATTGTGGGAGTCGTGGACTGAAAAATGTGGGAGCTGCTAGTTTATGTATCCAGCTAACCCCGTAGTGAGACATGATCAAAATTTGCTTTAAAGTAGTTCTACAATGAATGCTATCTTGTTATCTTAAAATATGACATCCCTAATGGGTCTGACAAGGATTAGGGAGTAGGTCTAGATGGTGGTGATATCTAGTTCAGGTCCAATCGTTATTAAAGAATCCACAGTGGGCTCTGAAGTGGCCGATTTATTCCAACATGCACTATTTTGTATGAGTTAAATGGAAATAAATAATAATAATAATAATATAGATTATCATTGTATATATTTTTTAAGATGTAACACCCCTGAGCACAAATCCTTATTCACAATTCTCATGTTCTTTCACAATTCTCATGTTCTCTGCCACCTCCAGCTGCGTAATCTGCTTCCTCCCTGAATAGGCTTCAAGGTAATTACTGGCGGCTGAACGGTAAAAGTATTGCTCAGGACTGTGCAGTACAGGATGAATTTGACGCAACATGCTCGGTTGATGAAAAAGTGGCTGCAATGGAACAGTTGTATAAGGTCAAGTCTTATTCTGACCACATTAGAGCTGACCAGCTGACCACTGTTGCCCCTTTGGTCTTCATGAAATGATAGAACTGCATGATGTAATCTTTGTGTCCAGCGTTAAGGCTACTTGAAATTAGGTGTCAAAAATCTTCCGTTGTTAATTTAGAGGAAGTCCCGATCACTGCTGTGTTGTTGAATGTTGAAAGCTGAGTTGTTGTTGTTTTCAGTCTCAAAATTGCACTGCAATATCAATCTTTAATATTATGATCATTCTAAATCAGGAATCTCCATTTCCATCATGAGCTACAGGCTTGTGTGAGTTGCTTTGCCAACACATGTAGTCAAACAAGGAGGACTCGGCACACCTATGGGAACGACAGGTGAGTTGAAGACCTAGGAACTAATCTGGAAAGAAGTTTCGGTCCCACTGACCTTTGTCAAGCTTGACAAAGGTCAGTGGGACC
>OMNZ01064199.1:0-17477 GCA_900303255.1 Lesueurigobius sanzi | reverse complement strand
CATGGCGATACCACAGATTTTTCAGGTATTGGTATCGGCGAGTACCTGAACCAAAACCTATCCGATACCACAATGTGTATTCTGGGCTCCGCAGACACTAACACCTCCTAATAATCACAGCATATACATTTGCATTTCCCTTTTTGCCTTCATTTAGTCTTTAGAGTGGAAACAGAACATTGACAGAATACGTTTTATATGCAGAATGAGCCATATGCTATGGGCTTTGGCGTCTTTTTACAGACTTTTGCTAGTGTTTTTATCTACACCGTGGTATCGGAGTAGTACTCAGTATCAGCGATCACTTGGAGTCGAAATATTGGTATCGGATCGGATGAGAAAAATTGGTATCGGAAAAAAACAAACAGTATGCATTCAGGGTCATTGCATTTGATTGATAAGTTGTGTTCCTTCTGTTTTACCAGATGAGACTCCTGAGTCCATTTCCTATCTTAAGGAGTGCATTTTGCATCGCACATCGGCATACATCAAAGCAGCTGTGCAGAACTGTGAGTGGTGCGACCATGCGCTTAGTACAGTTTAGTCACAAAGATGAAGTGGGCAGAAGTATCCGAGTGGGAGTCGAGCAAGGAGTAGGGTTGGATGTGGTGGATTTGAAGGCATATGACCCCTCTGCGCCCTCCACAATGAAAGAACTGCTCGAGCTGGGAGACAAGGGTCTGGAGAGCGCTCAGAGGTAACTCAAACCCACACTCGTAATCTATTGTGAGCAGAGTTGTTTGAAGAGGAAAATCCTACAGTTAAAGGAGCACTATGCCACTTTTTATGTGAAATAAAAAACTTGATATTAGAGCGTATTTGACCTTTCTGTGGCTCTGTGTGGGTGCAGCATGGCTATGGCGCCTTTGTTTTCTTCACAGTGGCCAACAAGACACTTCAGGATCAGTTGTTTTAGGGCAGGAGTCTCCAACCATTTGTACCCTGTGAGCTACTTTTGCGTAACAAAAATGGCAGGGAGCTACTTACGCTTCAAAGAAACATGTGCAACTAGGCCTCTAGGAGCCAAGATGATAATTCACAACAATAAAGAAAATTACTCTAGTTTTCAATGTACACTTTGCTACACTACAAAAAGTAAATATCTCTAGATTAGTTTAAATGAGTCAAATTCAGAATATTAATTCAAATTCGATTTTTTTTTGTCTAGTTCAGATTTAGCCACTCATTTGAACTAGATTACAGCCACTGGGCCACTAAAAAGTCAAATATGCACAAATATCAGGAATTTATTTTTCACTGAAAAAGTTGCATAATGCCCCTTTAAAACCAGCCAGAAATGTCATGAAATAAGCCAAAAGATGACAGTAGTACTTTAGTCTAACCTATACTCAAAACATCATTAATATTTTGAAATCAAGTCATTTACACCCATGCTTGATTTGTAGTTTTTGAAGTGTTTTGGTCTATTCACCTAAATGTTTGGAGAGGTTTTGTTCAGAACAAAAAATACATCTGTAGAAAAGCTACTTAGAAAGGGCTGGCGAGCTACTGTAATAATCAGCCGATTATCCTTTGTGAAAGTGAGAGAGCGAGAGAGTCCTCTCTTTGCTCTGATTAGATTATGGTCCCAGATTTATCTCATATTTGGAACAATCAGAGCTAAAATATTTGCAAAACAACCACTGTCTTTAGAGACAACAGTTTTTCTTATGTAATTCTTACTGAGTCTGTATATCCCAGAAATGATTCGATTACTAAAATAGTTGACAACTATATTTTAATAATAAGTTGTTTCAGCCCTAATATCAGTTTTTTCACTTAATGCACCTTTAGTTTACTCCTAGTGAATAAAATGTATTTTCAACAAAACTACTTTTACCCAATTCATTTAACTGTAAAAAGTTTTATTTCATCATCCCCGTTACACACGTATTAAAACATTAAGCCAGCAGGTGGCGCACTAAGCTGTATGAATTACACTGCAGCAACATCACTCCTCATATATATAGTCCCAGTGGGAGGATAATCCATATTTCTTGTGGTCTTTTCAGAGCGCTGGACTCTGGTGGGTGTGTGGTGAAACGATCAGACATAAAGCTGCTGTCTCCTGTGCTGGCGCCAGAGAAGGTGGTGTGTGTTGGCATGAACTACCGAGACCACTGTCTGGAGCAGAACGCACCAATCCCCAAAGAACCAATTGTATTTAGCAAGTTCCCCAGCGCCATCACAGGGCCTTATGACGACATCCTACTGCCTTCAGAGAGTCAGGTCATAACGCAAAAACACTCTTTGTTTAAGTGTCTGTCAGTGAGGTAATACTTTACATTACTGTCCACTACATACTGTGTACTAACAAGGTAATTACTCTGAACTTTCCATGTAATACCAAGATATTTACACTATTACAGTAATTACTCTGTAATAACATACTTATCTGGTATTAACAAGGTAATTACAAAATAAGTACTCAATACTTTCCATGTAAAAAAAAAACAAGATAGTTACACTCCTATTCCTGTATTTTACAATGTAATATAGTCATTTTCAAGTTTATACCACTACATACTATGTACTACACTTTTATACAAATAGTTTAGTACAACATAATAATAGGTTAGTTAAAGTGTAAGTAACATAGAAAATGGTCAATGATCTAAAGCAGGACTTTCCCGGGTTATACCCGTAACAAGTCATTATAACATTTTGTCTGTGTAGGTTCTCAGTCATCCAGGAGTTGTCCATCGTAGGCAAAGATTCTTCAGTCTTCATCTGTACTCTGTAGTTGAAGTGTAGGTGAAAGAGGGTGGGACTTACAAACTCCTCCTACTGGTCTTTGTGAAGGCCACTGGTGTCCAAGTTAGTTCAGTGCAGACAAAGCTCTTTGGATGAAGAGCAAAATATCGTACAGTGCCTGACAAAAGTCCTGTCGCTTATCCAAACTCTAGGAACAACAGATAATAACTTGACTTTTAGTTGATCAATTGAAATCAGAAATGGCTTATAATGAAAGGCAAAAGCCTCTAGATTATGTTTATTATACCAAAAGACAGTTTTGTATCATTCATTGAGTTTTATAATTGAATTAAGACAGAAAGGTCAGATTTTGCTAAGACATAAGTCTTGTCACATACAAAAAATAATGTTGAAATTATACATAAACTTTATTTTGAACGCACAAAAACTTACAATAACATTAGAACATAAAGTCGTGGTGCCTTGAAAAAATAAAATAAAATGTGCATGACTTCCATGAGCTTGGAGGACTGCATCCATACGTCTTGACTCAATGACTCAAATAACTTGATGAAGTCATCTGGAATGGGAAAGAAAGCTGTCTTCAGGATTCCCAGAGTTCATTGAGATATTTTGGTTTCATCTTCAATCTTTCCAACCAGTCGTGCACATCTCCTCCTTCATCTGACCCCAGACATGCTCAATAATGTGCATGTGTGGAGACTGGCCTGGCCAATCCTGGAGCACGTTGATCTTCTTAGCTTTCAGGAACTTCAATGTGGAGGCTAAAAGTATGAGGAGCGCCATCCTGCTGCAGAATTTGTCCTCTCACGAGGTGGTCTCCATGGCTAACCAAATTAGTTCCCAGAAACGAGCATTAAATAGAAGACAACAAAAAAATCGAATTGCACTTTGCCAAGGCTCACAGCTTGTAGAAAGGATGGACAGTGGAAAAGTGGCAAAACATAGATTTTTCTGATGAATCATCCATTGAACTGCATCCTAATCACTGAAAATACTTCAGAAGACCTGTAGGACCCAAGACTCATCCAGAAAACAGTTTGGTGTAGGAAAAAATAGGTCTGGGGTTATATTCAGTATGGAGGCGTCCAAGAGCTCTGCAGAGTGGATGGCCACATCAACAGCTTGAAATAGCAAGACATTTCTGATGCCCATTACATTACAAACCACAAGAGAGGACAGATTCTGTTGCAGTTCTCAGACTTCAGCCTCCACATTGAAGTTCCTGAAAGCTAAGAAGATCAAGGTGCTCCAGGACTGGCCAGCCCAGTCTCCACACATTACATTATTGAGCATGTCTGGGGTCAGATGAAGGAGGAGGTTCTGAAGATGAAACCAAAATATCTTGATGAACTCTGGGAGTCCTGAAGACTGCTTTATTTGTCATTCCAGATGACTTCATCAATAAGTTATCTGAGTCATTGCCAAGATGTATAGATGCAGTCCTCCAAGCTCATGGAAGTCATGCACATTTTTTTTTTTCCCCCAAGGCACCATGACTTTATGTTCTAATGTTACTGTAACTTTTGTACATTCAAAATAAAGCTTATGTATATATTTTTTTTGTATGCAACAATACTTATGCCTTTGCAAAATCTGACCTTTCTGTCTTAATTAAATTATAAAAATCAATAAATGATACAAAACTGTCGGTTTTGCCTTTCATTATGAGCCATTTCTGATTTAAATGGATCAACTACAAGTCAAGTTATTTATTTGTTGTTCCTACAGTTTGGATAAGCGACAGGACTTTTGTCAGGCACTGTACACTTCAACTACAGAGTACAGATGAAGACTGAAGAATCTTTGCCTACGATGGACAACTCCTGGATGACTGAGAACCTACACAGACAAAATGTTTTGAGTCGTTACGGATAAAACCCGGGAAAGTCCTGCTTTAGATCATTGACCATTTTCTCTGTTACTTACACTGTAAGTAACATATTATGTTGTACTTCAAATGTAGTTATCCTTTAGTACTTTAGTAGTATGTAGTGATAGAGTAAATCTGTTTGTTAGTGTAAATAATTTGGTATTATATGGAAAGTTTAGAGTAATTAACTTGTTAGTACACAGTAGGTAGTGGTCAGTAATCTCAAGTGTTACCAAAAAGGACAATCCCTTTCTAGGAAGTGGACTGGGAGGTAGAGCTGGCGTTTGTGATTGGCCGGAAAGGAAAGCACATCAAGGTGAGCTGTTTACTTCACTAGAGGATTCTTAAACAAAAAAACACTTGACCATGTTCATTGTGCAGGAGGAGGATGCACTCTCTCATGTGGCTGGGTTCACCATCGCAAATGACGTCAGCGCACGCGACTGGCAGATGAGGCGCAACGGAAAACAGTGGCTTCTGGGAAAAACCTTCGACACCTTCTGTCCTCTCGGTCCAGCCTTGGTCACCACCGACGCCGTTACAGGTGCGGGGCAAAAGGGGAGAGGACGGGACGGAAGCGGAGAGGCGGAATTAAAAACACTCCGGCAAATTGTGCAATTATGTGTGATTTTGTGTGTCAGCGGCTGTTAACAAGCCGCAATTATGTGAAGTGTGTCGTCTCGGTTCACAGCAGGCCAGCTTTTTAAATCTGTATGTTCCAGATCCACATAAATTGGGCATACGCTGTCTGGTTAATGGAGACACAGTCCAGGACAGCAGCACAGAGCAGATGATCTTTGGGATAGAAAAACTGGTCGCCTGGGTCTCAAGGTAAGGGTCACACAAACACATCTCAGCATTGTTTTTGGAGTGTACTGTTATAGTGTACCTCAGTGGTTCTCAAAACTGGTGTGTGTACCACCGGTGAGTCATTTGTTCCTTTTTATTACAGATAATTAAATGTTATGCTTTCATAATGCATTTAAGTTACGCCTTCTTCTGTTCAGTCATAATGTAGATCAAATTACGTCTATTTTGGGCCCTTTTGAGACCCGGTTTATTCCAGATTTGATCTTGATCTCAACCTAGTGGTAGTTGGAAGGAGTATTTTGAGGTGATACTCATCATAAACTGTTTGAGAATGACTATTGTCTATGACTATGAATATTTATAACACAGGGGACAAGAGAATGTTCAATGCTTTTGCTTCCAGGTAAAAGTTGATGGGTTTGATCATTAGGATCGGCTGGAGCTCTGGGAGTCGTGATGGGATTTATGGCTCTTTACATCTGTTCATTTCAAAGAGCCGTTCAAAACACTGGCTCCTTTTTATATTGTTTTTTTTAAATGACGCCAGCGAAAAACGTCATATTATGAATATTTTAAGCATTAGGATATTAGGCTGACAGGTACATTTCTTTTTAAAATTAACTAAAAGGCCAAAAGGACTAAACCAGGTCTACATCAGGACTAGACCAGGGCTATCCAGGGCTAACCGGGACTAAAGCTGAGCTATACTAGATAAACTCTAAACAGGGTCTAAATCAAGTCTAAACCAAAAAAATGTTTGTGAATCAAATTTTGTCAAATCTGTCTGACAAATATTTTTTAGTACAAAAATCCTTCATTTCTGTCGCCTTCTCTGCTGTTGTGCTGATTCTTAATCCATTTACAGGGTTTCCGCGGGGCATTAAAAAGCATTAAGTCATTAAATGAATTGTGTCAAAAATAAGGCCTTAAATGTCATTATAAAGCATTATATAGATTTCAAACTGGCATTAAATCAAAATTTCTTGGAAAATAATGACCTTGTTCAACTACTTTTGTTTGTCAAAACTGCAAAAATGAGGGTCTTGACTGCAGTTTTGGCAGAAATGATACTATTTCTGTTGAAAAGTTCTCCGTTCTTTCAAATGGAAATGAATATTGAGTAAGCACAGATTTATGGCATTAAAAAAAATAGTATTTGGGCATTAAATTTGACTAGCTCCTACCTGTATAAACCCTGATTTAGGATAAATCTACCTCAAATTGACTGAAAAAGGATCTGGCTCTTTTCACGATTGAGATCCGGTTGGATCCGCTCGCCTCAAAGAGCCGTTCAAAAGAGCCGATTGGGTCATGAACGTCACATCACTAGTTAGTAGGGTTTCTCTCAGAGCACTCCTGCTTTTTCAGTGCAAAGACGCATCTCATTTATGAATTGGTGAATATGGGTGACTGTGTAACAATCTCGCTGGCCACTGTGCAGGATGTATCCCGTCTAAAGGTCCATATTACTGGGATATGCTCCTTTACTGCTTTTCACGCTGTACATTTTCATAATTTGGAAATGCATCTAGATTTTCTTTACCAACATTATGGAAATCAACTCTAGGGGCAAATCTATCCAAACAAGGATCAGTCCATTTGTATGCAGCTGTCGTTAATCACTGACACAGATTCAATTATATGCTTTGGCTCAAACTTATTCACTATAGCAGACACCTTTGCCCCCATTGCCACAACTGAAATGCATTACCTGAGACACTTGCCCTGAAATGCTCTCCTCTCAAACAGAAATAATCCTGTATTTACCATAGAGTGTAACATTTCACTGATTTAGTTTTGTAATGCGTGCATCAGGTTCATGACTTTATCTCCTGGGGATGTTTTTCTGACTGGCACACCTCCCGGAGTAGGAGTTTTCAGGACACCACCAGTCTTTCTCAAGGTTTGTCATTAGCCACAACACAAGCAAATCCCGTGATACCAGTCGTGCTGCGGAGTTACACACATTTTTTTAAATTGTGATTTTGTTTCAGAAAGGAGATGTCGTGGAGTGCCAAATAGACCACTTGGGTTCTATAATGAATAAAGTAGTCTGACCAAATGAAGATGTTATCTGGGAAAATACTATCAGGGGGAATGGTAGTGCTGTCGATCCTGGTTATATCAAATGGCATCTTCCCAAACGCTGGCAAATATTTATGGATGAGTCGGTTGACAATTTACTGAGCGGTTCCTACACATTGCCAACTTTAATCATTAGAGTCTAGATGTGAATTTCAATCCCTCCCAGTGAACATTTCTTGTTTATCTACTGAATTAAGTACCACTGTCTGTTAAAATGACTGCTGCTTTGTTCTTTTCACCATGATTTCAGCTTTACAAGTTTATTCAATGTCAAATCAACAATAACACAATATTCTTAACAGAATGAAACCACAAGCTTTTCATTATTTTTAGATAGTGGCTTGTGGTGGGTCCACTATATACTGTGTGGGACACCCAACAGCAGGGGGCAGTAAAGTTGCAGATATTAGTTTCTTTGTAGACAATATTGCAGTCCTAACTTGACATTAGAAAAAGGACATCTGTCTGTCCAAGAAACTTACTGGAGGCTGAATGATGACTCAGCAGTGCACTCCACTTTTGCCAAGTTCATATTCAATATCTACTTTGACCGAACAGAAAAGAGTGAAAACTATACTTCATCCAATTAATACACTGAGACTATGGTCATTCAAAAGTGTTTAATGTAATTAAAGCTGAACAATACATTTCTGTGAACTCGACAAAAGCCTGTTTTGTTTCTGGGGCAAATCTAACTGAATACACATAAAGATGGTGAAAAACATAAGATGCTGCTCCTAAAGAGCGTCTTCACAACTGATTACACACATTCATAATCTTCATCTCCTGCAGATTTATGCTAATGTTATTAGTAAACAAACTTAAAATCAATGTGTCATCACTACAACAATTCAAGTCACGTAAAGGCATCGCCTCCTGACTCAGCGTGCAATCTTTCACTTTGGGATGAGGTCCACTCCGACACAAACAAATATGAGGTAAAACTCAATAGAACAATAGTGTTCAGGCTTTGAGTCAGCTGCTTTGTTAAACGTGATAATTGTAGAGGTACTGGGAGATGAAGCGGTGCAGTTTCTGTCTGTTTTCTGACGAGTGGAACAAAGGGCTGACACTGAGGAAAACGCCTCCTTCCTCCTGCTTCTCCAAAAGAACCTAACGTGAATATTAGCAGCATCATAAGACAGTACACAGTGCCTTTTCTTTGACAACATTCATTTATGTGGGAATAAAGTCTACCCAGACCGATTATTAGTTTTAGATATCAAAACAAACATACTATTCTGAAATATAAACAATAAAACCCGTTGCTTACTTTTGTGTATCAACAGGATGTGTACTATGGCGCACTGTAGTCCACTCCTTGTGGGAGGATACTGCAGGTATGAAAGGCACAGGAAAGTGGCACCAGGTGTTTGAAGGTGCAGAGGCTACATAGTTTTTGACATATGTTTTAAGTGCTCAGGGCAGGTCAGTGTGCGATGAGAGAGTGTGTGAGCACCACAGAGTTGAGGCACATGCCTCAGGCTCACTCTCTGCCAGGCAGGTGTGTGTGCGTGTGTGTGCGTGCGACCAGTGAAGAGATAGAGACGTGTGGGGCAGGCAGTGAGTCCATGTGCTGTAATACAAGTGCAGTCCGCTAATAAAGCCCACCTTTCAGCAAAACTGCCTTTTCTTTCGATGCTACTCGTACCATACTTTTGCAAGCGTGAAGTTAACCCCGGAGGGAAAGCTCATGCCGTGTGCACCTGAACACGGGCTCGCTCTGCTTTCTTATATCAATCTCCCCCATCACATTTGACATGGGATGCGTTCAAAGACTGCAGCTGCAGCATGAGTTGCAAACAGCCAAAGAAAACTTGAGAGTTGACGAGAGCGAGACAGCGGCACTGGAAAGTCCAAGGTAAGAGTTCACATTCTGTGGTTTCTAGTTCTTGCGTGGCACTGCTGTGTGCGCGTAACCGCTCCCCCCTCTCGCGCACTGCCTCTAGTCTGGCCTCTAGTCTACCTTCAATAGAGCCGTCAGGTTTATTTCGGGCTCGGGGCTATTATTCAAGTTAATTGCTCGGGCGGGTTCGGGTTTTAGGCCTGCGGGCCTGGGTCGGCCTTGATTTTTTTGGGCCCGATCTTAGCTCTATCTTCCCCTACTCCAGGCTGCAGTCTTAAGGCAACCACTACAATAACCAGCAAAGCCCAAACATAAATGAATGAGTGGGTCCTTATAGAGTACCAAATATGATTTAGATCAGGGGTGTCCAACGTTTTTTCCATGGAGGGCCAAACTAGGCAACAGAAGGCGAATTTGGCCCCATTTTGGGAGCCCCTGATTTAGATACAAATGAATACCTCTTCCTTTTCTGTGCTTTTATTCACCATTGGGGTCAAGAACAAAGTTAGATAACGCTCTTCGTAATTGACCATTAACAGTAATTTGGCAATTAAAGGAGCCCGGCGGCTGTCTGAGATAACCATTTTAAAGCTAAACTTTTAAAGTTGGTCTGGGCTTTCACCTTTTATTGTTTGAATTGTAATTCTGGGCAGACAGATTTAGAGAAATGTGCGCTCAGAGGCTGTCACTCACCCCCAGGTCTATTAGTGTTCTCACTGCAGTGTGTGCAGCCTCCTCCGAGCAGCTCTCTGTGAAATACAGCACAGAGGCACGCATGAATCACAAGATCATGTCTCCAATACAGATGCAATCCAGCCAGAGTAGAACAAACCCTTCACACGTCTTTTAGACAGGAATGTCAGAATGACATTTGAAGCCCATTATCATATGCTTATACTCTACATTATATAATGTGGTTTTCAGTATACACAGTAGTAGGAGGGGACTGTGCTTTCTTAAATATCACAGCAAATGTTACTTTCTAGACTGGAGTGCCCTGTTGTCCTTACCATAGTGCATCTTCTTCTTTTTCGCCATTTCACACAGTCGACAGTGTACTCGAGTCTTAAATTCTGCCTCTAGGGGGAGAAAGACGGGAATGCATTACAAACTTGATACAAATCAATCACAAGGTAACCATCTACCATGTTATAAAGTTGTTTCTGCAACCAACACATACGGAGTTGTGTATAGATTACTGGATGGAGCTCAAACTGGCACATACTGGATTGGTGCTACTTGGCCTTCTTCAAATGGTACTCAGAGTCTACTGCAATTGTTATTTTACTTGATTAATTTTGATTAGAGATATTTTAAATCATGTTTTTGTAATGCATTTAAGTTGGGTTTAACCCTAGAACACCATTGCCGGGTGATTTTCACCCGAGCAAATAAATGTATGTGATTTTCATTATGCTGTGTTTATCTGAGTGTCATGGGTCTCTGGGTAGCTTCAGTATTGTCTTTGACATCTTTGAGTGTTTTCCTAATCCAAAACACACTTTTCCCTACAGGCACATGTTAATAGTGATAGAAGGTAAAGTAGGTTTTGGGTGGATTCTACCCTGGTGAACGACACTGAGCCTTCACCGGGGAAGTCTCAAATATCCCAGGAATTGGTGGACCAAATGGGTGGTGATTTGAGCAATAGTGTATATACAGTAGTTTAGCCAAGCCAAGTTTAGACCTACTTCAGTCCTAATCAGGACTTTGCTTAGTCCTGATTAGACCTTGATGCAGGACTGTTTGTACATACTGTGACAGCGAGCGGTAAACACAAGCATAATACTTTTCAGTGTAGAAGTCATGTGACGCTTTTCCGAAGGCCACTCGTAAGCGCGACCGTTATTGTGCGTTTCCTGTTTTCTTGTCATCTCAGAGGAACAGTGGGTCAGAGAGTCGCCGGCGGTTGTGTTAAACAATCCTATGAAAACATCTCCAGGATTACACACATCACGCTATCTTTATTTCCACTGCCATGCTTTCACACAGTCTTCATCCCAGCCGCGAGTGTTGAATGCATAAAGGTTTCTGATGGGCGGTGAAGGATGACACTAACCAGACAGAGGCATGAGCAGGTTCTCCAGAGCTGAGGTGGCCCAGCACAGCGATCTCAGGAATCCAGACAACATGCTGCAGAGGAAGAACAGCATCTCTGGACACTGGCTCGGCTGCGTTATCTACGCAAGGAAAAGACCATGGACTTCTTACCAACTGTTTTAGAGACACTTGCATTGTTTGTAAACATTTGGGGCTTAGCTGGAGGCAGAAAGCTAGACCCCTATCTATTTCCATTGTAGCTGTTGTCATAGTTACAGTTAAACAAATGTCTAACTGTTGTTGGAAATATCAGATAAAACCTTATTTTATTGTCTCAAATGTCGTTCCTCTTGTTCTTGCACCTTAAGCCACAACAGGATCACATTATTTAGTTATAGTTTTACACTTATAACCACTAGTTTTAGTTTAATCTTATGTCTCTTTTTTTTTCTTTTTTTTTGTTTATTTGGTTGGGACAGTGCAAAAGGGTCTATTGGCTCCTTAAATATTAAACAGTATATGAGAAAATGCATAACAATGACTAAAACACTAGGAAGACTTTTTTAACAGTGTTATCTGTATTTTAATAAAGAAACTACAGCTTTTATTGGTTCACGAGTGCAATCAAGTCTAGTGTTGGTGGAGTAAAGAGAATTAATCCTATACAGTGCAGCATATAAAAGTTTAAGTACTACTTCAAATGCTCCGGTACAAATGCGCAGACTGGAGATTACATTGCCCTGCGAGAGCTTTGACTTCAGACAGTTTTGGTGAACTTTCATCACTACAGGCGCCGCTCAGAAGTCTTAAACCATGTTGTCTCTGTGTATGACGCATTAGCACCTACAGAGATATCTTTCCTAAAACATAAAAAGAACTTTCTCCATTTGTATTTTACTATACCTCCTCATTTTCATCTGTTCTCTTTCTGAAACCACAGTGGATTGGACGAAAAATACTGAATTCTGAATAGTTTGTTTCAAAGTGCTTCTGCTTTTTCAGGCTTTCTAAGTGCTAAACATTGCATTTCCAGCAGAGTAAAACTAGGACAGAGTGATAAAGGAGGAGAGAAAGATCAGCCAAATAATTACCAAAAAATAAGCTCTTTCAGGCTAAAAAAAGAAATGCATTTAATAAGGCATCAGTTATTATCATTCACTGAATCATGTGAGTGAGGGAAGGAGCCTGCACAAATCCTAAATATTCAACAGAGTCAGTTTGTCTCTGTTGGCCTCGTGTCCCTTTAAAGCCAGGGTCCTTCAGTGCTTTTCAGGTCAAAGTGACTGACCGCGAGACGGACTGGGCCCTTCTGTTCACTTCTGCACAATATTGTAGATTGAATGAAAAATAACGGTGTGATCCTGTTGTGCAAGTCTTGTAAATTTGATCTGGTGAATTTGATAATAAATAGTTTCAGGGGCAAATATTAAGTACAGTATGAACATTATGTCAAATAAACCAAAGGATTTAGGGTCACGACTAGGGCTGCACGATATGGACAAAAAGTCATATCTCGATATTTTTGGGCTGAATGGCGATATACGACATAACTCGATATTTTTTTAAACATCTGAATAAAGCCAGTATGTTTCACCAATCAGAGCCATGGACCTGATTTATTTCCAAATCAAGTTTAGCACATCCAGATTCCAGACATTATTAAGGTAAAGTACAACTATAAACCAAAACGTGTGATAAATAAACACTATTAAAGATTTAGTTTCTTGGGTTTAGTATTTTTAAACACTTAGGCTTAGTTATGTTATTCACAGGCTGTAGATTATATTAGGCTCTAGGGGGCGGGGCCTAAATGAAAACTTACTGTTGTAAATTGAACTAAAGCCACACTTACTCCACGTTATCACTCATGTTTTGAGAGCCACTTTTCTAAAGCATCTTTACTGGTTTAGAGCCGTTTTCACTTTATACAGTTGTGCTCAAATGTTTTTAGTATGTAAACGTATGCATTTCATAGAATATGAATAACACAAAAGCCTTTATTTCACTCATGGTTAGTGGTTGCAAGAAGCCATTCAAAAAACCTGTTTGTTTACACTTTTCAGCTGGAAACTAGCCAAATGTCCCTGATCAAAAGCTTACATATTGTGCATCTTGAGTCCAATTTTGTGGAGTTTTTCTTTGCTCCTGAACAATTTTCCTGGCAGTTGTTGAAGGTCATGTAAACGTTAGATCAGAGACATTTGAGTAGTTTGTTTCATTATGATTTCAAAATGGCTTTGCACAACCACTAACCACGAGTGGAAAAAGGATTTTTGTGTTATCATTCATATTCTAAGAAAAATGGCCAAAAGATTAAAAGGGCATGCAAAGCACAACTGTACATCCACAGCAGCTTTTTGAAATGGTGATTTATGATTTTTATCCATTTTTATGTGGCATATTCTTGTTTTGTTACCAACTTAGACATTTCCTCCAAGGTACAATGGTAATTAGATGCTGTTCCTTTCACATAAGCTCTGGCATATTGTACAAGTTGTGTGTGAGAAGCACAGGACGAACATTAGCACTTTTCTTTTGTACCTTGAAGGAGCGCGGCTCCAGCTCCCCACAGTCAGAGTCACTGTTGTACGGGTCATCGCTGGTGGTCCATGAAAAAGTACCATCTCGTTTCCACACATCACAAATGGGAACGTCTCTGGGGATCTAAAAAAAAAAACATTCACTTTTTGCACCTGTTTTGCCTTAAAATGTTCAAGCTCTGATGAATTCATAAATAATAAGACATAAACCTTTCCAATTCTAATCCATGAAAACAGACCATTTTGTGCCACTTATTCAACGGGCGAATAACTAACAAAGCTTTGAGGTTTTAATAAGTTATGAGTCTTTACCTCTTCCATGATCAATATGCCACAGCGTACCAGACTGTCAACTGCATCTAACGCAAAACTGTGGGAAGATTGACAGGGCTGTGGGAGAAAGAAGAGAAAAAAGGCAATAGATAAGTTCAACGGTAGAGCAAGGTTATATCACAAACAGCAATAGCGGAAGACAGCTCCCAGGAAGAAGAAAACAAGTGGACAGTGTAGAAAAGGACCTAGAAATGATAACAAAGAAAAAAGATAAAGGTGTAAATGTAAGCAATGCAATGTATTATTCTCCGAGGAGTAGGCTGCCCTCCACAATAGATCGTAGTAATGAAAGGTGGAGAAACAGAAAATAATTGCATTTGTGGTTACAATTTGGAGCTTTTCAAATCAGACACATGGGTCACGTTTGTCTCCAGCTCGCGGTCTGAAAAGGCACTGTGAGGAGAAAGCCTGACAGTGCCGCAGGATGAATATTTTGTCCTATTCCATCAAACATGCACTCATTGAAAAGCGTTGGGACGTGTGTGATGTGAATTCAAACGTACTGGCGTGAAGCCTGGAGGCAGGAGATGGCATAGCTGCAGGGCTCTGTTCGTCAGCTCCGTTTGGCACAATGCAATGTCAAACTCCATGTCACCTTTGACCTCCTCTCCGTCCACGCCGCTGCTCCTGACGCGGCTGCTAACCCCGTTGCCCGCCACATCGGTCAGCATGGCCGACACCGCGCAGGCTGGAGGGAAAAACAAAGCGGCGCGCAGGTGGACAGTCACGACTAGTACAAGGCTGTACAACCGCAGGCAAAGCTAATGACAGTATGACTATTTCCCTTTTGTATTTTATCTCACACAGAGGAGTATTTTTAATCTGCTGCATAATGGCTTTCAGTTGTGTGCAGCCCACTGCCCACAAGCTCCTCATCCTAAGGAACCAAAACAAATCACCACGAAACAATGAATCACGCGGCAACAAAGTCCATTTTTGTAACTGGGGATAAAACCTTGCGCACTTCAAAATGCAGCTTTATATTTTGTATATCCGCTGACAACTGAGCCATAATAGGACTCATATTTTACCCCAGTGTGCTTCCATGATGTTTTATGGAGCGCCACTATTTGCTTTGCTGCGGGATAGACTCAAACTGAGGACATAAATTAAGCCTTCCTACATCAGTCATGGATGTTCGTAAGGGGAGATCCTGATCTCAAAGGAAATAAGAGTTCTCGTGAAACAACACAATTATGTATTAGGTGGAAAGTTTATTTCAACTTTCAAAATCAAATACAAAATACACCATACCAGCTTCAGCCAAGACCATTGGAATCCTTCACACTTTTATTTGTCTTGTCTTTTCATCATTGATAACACTTTTCAGCGAATCTATGGAACATCTATGGAAAGTAACCATCTTAGTTTTACGTCAATGAAGTGTCCAAATGTCCACTCATTTACTATATAGTCCCGCACTGTATAGTAGACCAATTGGCAATTCGGACATATTTCTCTTCACTACTTTCTCCTGGCCGCTGCTCACGTGACCAAAGCGCCAGAGTGATGTGATCTGTGGAGGACAAAGTAGGGAGCAGCGCGTCTGAAAGTGCACATCAAGACCAAACAAGTTCTAGAGACATATTATTTATGGATATATATTAGTTTATATATTATTTTTTATTAGTTTGATAAGTTTTACGCAACATAGATTTTACATTAATTAAGAAAACGGCTTGGATTGTTGCATTTTGTCAGAGAAGAGAAGCTATCGATCTCCAGCTAAAGGTCAGAGCTAACGTTTGCAATTTTCACTGCAGCCGGTTATTATTCATGAATAATCCACAACACGCCACTAAAGCAGTGTTTTGGACTGAGACGTTCATCCGTGTTGAGTCCAGTTGCTGTCGGCTGTTTACGTTCACTCCATTGGCTTCCAGTTCATTTCAGAGTGGATTTTAACATTCTTTTATTTACTTTTAAATGCCTGCATGGCCTGGCCCCCTCTTATCTGTCTGATCTGATCCGCCTTTATGCTCCCTCTCGTGCTCTCAGGTCAGCAGATCAGCTACAGCTGGTTATTCCGAAAACCAAACGCAAACTTCGTGGAGATCGAGCCATTAGAGATTAGACAGGCACAGTCTTTACCCGTTTTCAAAATCTCTACTAAAAACGCACCTCTTTTCACTGGCGTTTAACACATAATGATATGCATTTGCTTTATACTTGTTTTACTGTATATTACTGGACGATTTCACAAAAGCGTTTTAAGGTTTACACGCAGGTAACTTTCATAATGGCACGTTTAGAATGCGTTTAAATTTAAAACTCGTTTCACGAGGCACTAATGTCCGTGTGCGTCTAAATACTTTACACGCACTCTGGCAAATTACAATAGAAAACTTTAAACGCTCGTTGGGGTATATTTAACGCTGGTTTAACTCGCGAAAACTATGATTTCCACAGGAATGAGTGAATGTGTTAGGCATTTGGAAGTGATAACAACTACATCATTATTTAATATTAGAAGGAGCACTGGCTCATTTTGAGGAGGATTTAAGGCTTTGTTTATTTACTTTCGTAAATAGCTTGTAATTAATCAAATCAGCAAACCCAGAGGGTGAAGAAAAACCCACAAAGTCAACTTGGACATCGGAACCATTTTCTGATATAATTTTATTATTTATTTTATTTATACTGCAGTCCCCGTGCGCATTTAGTCTCTCTCTGAGCATTACTTCTACTTACTACCACTACTTCCTCCACCACAACAGCCAAAGGAGGCACTTATCAAACTGGAGATAGTTGATTAGTTTGTAAACGAACACGATCTGCTGCATGGCACAAGCGCATCACGTCTCCAAATAACAATTACGCACGTCCCCCGTGCCCCAAACAAGTCAGTGCGCTCACCTGTGGCTCTGACCCTCCTGCCCTCAGAGAGCAGGCCACTCAGCTACACTTTGCCCCACCGCCAGCTACTTATATGAACAGTCTGGCACACCGGAGCCAGGTTAAACCAGTCCGGGGCTGCACGGTGCACGCTGTGAGGATTCCCCGAGCCCTGGAACTCACTTCGTCACGGATGTTTAGCTGGGTCGGGCAGCTTTATTAAAAGAAAAGCTGAAATTATTTTCTTAGACATAGCTGGCAATGCAACAACCCTTATTTATGCTGTTTATACCGGTTTCGACCCCTGGCTGTGCCCATTATGCAATGGCAGGTTATCATTAGTTGGCTGCACCTGTTTAGTCTGCGGCTAAACGCAAGCTTGTATGCGCGCATCTCAACG
>OMNZ01064179.1:0-14817 GCA_900303255.1 Lesueurigobius sanzi | reverse complement strand
ATTTTTTTTTTTGCCTAAATGCTGAATAAATGCATTTTATTTTCAAACTCAAAAAGAATCGTTGGAAGAATCGTGATTTCAATCTTGACCAAAAAAATCGTGATTCTCATTTTTTCCAAAATCGAGCAGCCCTACATCTAGATGATCTATACCTGCAGTTTTTTCTTCAGGGAGAGAGAGCATCATCTTTTCAACAATTTCCTCTTTAACTGTAACAAATGTCAATGAGCAAGATTTATCCTTCATAATGTTTTCACATTATTACAAGGTGAATCTTTAGGGTTTAATGTCATACCAGATCTTAAATTTCCAATTTTAAGTTATTCAAATGATTGGCTATATCCAAAGGTTTAGTGATTATTTCTTCTGCGGTTTCCAAATACATATTAGAACACTTTGTTTTTTTTTTTATAACTTTCCACAATTGTTTATCATTTAATGAGCTGCAAATCTTTTGGCTAAAATATGTTTTCTTTTTTAATTTATTTAATTTTGTCCCTTTATTTCTCAACTTGCAATAGTACCTTTTATCCGTATCACTTTTAGATATTAGAGTCTCAGCTTTGGCATTATCCCTTTCCCTCATTAGAGATCTTAGCTCAGCATCTAACCAAGGATCATTATTGCTTTTTATAGACCTTTTTCGAATTGGTGCATGTTTGTCAACTATTTTCACAAACCTATCCATAAAAACACTTAAAGAAGTATTAACGTCCTCCTCCTCACATACAGCAGACCAAGTGGACCTTTTCACATCCTCCACAAACACATTAGGATCAAACATTTTATAAGACCTTCGATAGACAGTCCTTGCACTAGATTTAGGCAATTTAGTTTTCTTTGTTGTAGCGATTAAATTATGATCACTGCATCCTACTCCAACTGAGATGACATGTGAACACAACTCATGCACATTTGTAAAAATATGGTCAATGCATGTTAATTTAAATTCACCATTCAAAGAAATTCTTGTGGGTTGTGTGACTATCTGTTTGAGATTACAAGCATTGGTCATAGTAATCAACTTTTTGCGCAGGCAACACTTCTCGGAAAGCCAATCAATATTGAAATCCCCCAGAAGAAACATATATTTAGTTTGAGCAGATGCCTTATCAATGTTATCACATATCTTTTCTAAGTACTCGGTAACAGCAGCCCACTAATATGGGCTTGTTGAACGGAATATTTAGCTGTAACCATATCATTTCAATGTCGCTGCACATCAAATCTTCCCTTGGAGTAACTGCAATATTTTCTCTAATATAAAATGAAACACCCCCACCATTTTGATTTCTATCTTTTCTAAATAATCTATAAAAAAGCGTCAAAACTGCTGTCTAGGTGTGTTTCTGATAAGGCTAATACACAGCGTATGCTTAATTTGATCCGGCTTTTGGGGGAACGCATTCCGGGAAATCGGAATTTTGAGCTTTATTGGATCCGGGAAATAAAATACTCCTTTTACTACTTTTACTAACTTTTAAATATGCAATTATTTTGGGCTGTTCCCCCATAAAATCCACCCAGTACACAAGTGTTCCTGAAAATCTGGATTTACAAATTAAGCACTGCTAATACATGAATCCTATTAGTAGAACAGATGTTAATAATTTCATAAACCTTGTTTCTGAGACTACAGATGTTCAAATGAGCTAAAACCAAACCTTTCTTCGGCATGTTTGAAAGTAAAGTTGTCATATTAATAAGATAAAAACATCAAAGCAAACAATATCAGGATAAAAACATAATAACATAACATATAAACTTCAGAAATGCCATAGTCCATTATAAAAAGGCATTTATCATAAACAGACTAATGGAGTGAGTCACACACAGTGAATCGCATGAGGGATCATTAGAGCTTGCACACCGGTTTAGGGAGGAATGCGTAGGTCTGGCAATCCCCACTGTGAGTTGACCCCTGAGCTGTGACATTTCACCCAGCCTTTTCTGCAGCTCCAGCATCAGCCACTGCTCACTGGAGCTAGTAGGTGCTGCCACAAACCCGCAATGTTGAGCACGTGTCAATGAACAAACCGTGGGGATGTTCTGTGGCGGCCACACACTGAGTCGTATGGATTTTCCACATTGAGCGCCGCTGCAGAACAAATCCCATGTCTTTTTCCAACTGGCTGACGCTCATCAACACAGTATTCTTTCCAGATGAAGAGATTATATCACTCCGAGGGTGCATAGACATTTACTCACGAGCTATTTTGTGCCGTAAAATGTGAGGTTTTACTTGTGTGTCTCGCGCCTGGACTGATGTTGCTGCTGTGTGCTGCTCTTACAGATCTGACGTAGACCTGGACTATGACAGCTATCATGAAGATTACTATGACAGGTAAGATCGCCATGTTACTTTCAAGAATGACAGGAAGATGATAGCTTTTATCACATGGTTCATGACCAGACAGCTGCCTGATGACGCCGTTACAGTAAGTCACATATTCTGGTACAGCCCTCTTAAATCATTTGGGATGAGACAGGGCCACACTGACTCTACTGTATTGTGTTTTCTTCCCTCGTTCCATGCATGATCCGGTACCTTTAAACCTCACTCCAGTGCCCAGGGACCCGTATTCAGATTTTGAGCTATAGGTGTTTTGGACAGGACTAGCTGGAGGATTAACTTGCACATGACTTGTGTTGATAGGAGAAACTGCAAAACCCTTCCAGACAAGATGAGAACATACAAACTCCACACATCCCACGTGGCCTGCTGGGAACTGAACTCAGGACCTTCTTTTTGTGAGAATTAGGGGAGGGCGAAATTGCAAAAAAGTGATCACAATTCATTTAGTCTATCTCAATTTTAGATTCAATTAAAAAAAATATATATATATACGTATGTATTAAAGCCACATACACTACAGTTTACATACCTTTTAAAAAAACCTTAGCTTAAACTAAAAACTCTTGAACCACACAAAATGATATCATTGTCCTCGTCCAAACTCAAAACCACATGCTGTTACTGACACTGGCTGCTCAACGATTAAAAAGCCCCTGAAGATTATTGGGTTTGACCAAAGTAGAGATTGCGATTTTGATTACTTTCTGCATTGCCCTAGTGCGAATGCTAGCCACTCAGTCAGATCATTTGTCAAAGCCATACGTATATGCCCCCTTCCTGAATCAGTATATATTTTATATTTACCACACTTAAAGCTTCTGATCATCAAGCCAGCCTTTACAGTATATCACACAAAGACAATCCCAGAAAATACAAAATGCCCTTACCAAACGATTATTATTAAGGGAGAAAAAAAATCCACACCTATCAAATAACTGGTTGTGCAACCCTTTGCAGCAATAACTGAAATGAAATGTTTGTGATAACTGAGTTTATCACATCGCTGGGAAGAATTTTGGCTGACTCTTTACAGAATAGTTCCATCTCAGTCATATTAAAGAGCATTGAAGGAGCTCTCAAACTGATGGTTGGACGTTCACCTTCAGGATTTCCTGTCAACAGCAGAATTCATTGTCCCATCAATGACAGCAGGTTTTGCTGGTCCAGACGCAGCAAAGTAGACCCAGACCATCACTCTGCCACCGCCATGTTTGATGTGGACTTGATGTTCTTTTTAGCAAATGCTCTAGTATTTTTTACACCAGATACAACGGGCTGCAGATCTGCCAAAAAGTTCAACTTCTGTTGCATCAGTCCACAGAACATCTTTGAGTGACAAATAAATTGGCTCAATCAGAAACATGTGTGATAAATACAAAAACATATACAACTTCAGGATGGGGGCATATACTTGTACAGTATATATAGGTTGAGTATATAAGCTGACCACAGCACAGACTGCATGTCCAATACATTTACCTTCATTTACAGTACATACATTTTTTCCCAACTCCTACATACAGCACCTCCTTTTTATCAGCAAAGTGCACATGTAAAGATGTCTTTGCAGGTTTAAGTGTCTACATATGGTGGCCAGCGACTTGGTGCACTGTCCTTTTGTGAACGAGAATGAAAAGTGACTCTTAACTCCCTGATAACGGCCCGGGCTGACAGAGCCGCTTTGTGTGTTCAGTCTAATCCATAGGGACAACAAACACACACAGTTTTCTCTGTAATCCCCGTCGTCTCCAGTCTCTCATTGTCTGAGCTGCAGTTCATGAGATGACACTTCAAAGCCGGCGTAGCAACACATTGTCTATCTGCTGCAAACTGCTCCAAAGTACTTTAAACTCCCATAAGTCTCTGGCTTCTCTGTCCCAACACATGGACAATGTTCAAAGCCTCTAATCACACACACTTATGGGCTAATGCACTTCAGCCGTATGTGACATTGGGATGCCTGTGTTTAAACGGTACCAGTGTTTTGTATTTTGTTTAATCCACTCTGTGCAGCTGACAGAGGGCTCTCCCGTTGTTGGTGGGTGATATATGGTAAAAGAGCTCTCCTGGCCATGCACTGCTTCAACTGTGCTCAGCCTGTATCCAATAGGGCTGTTAAAAAAAGCATACTCAGATTCAAATACTAATTTACTGTAAGCAGGTATCAAACTGGAACGATCTCATTGAGCCTCATTTTAATTATTGTAATATTATATGGAATAACACATACACTACATCAGGGGTAGGCAAGTTTGCTTGTTGGAGCGCCGATTTTCTTCGTCAAAACACCAAGGGTTGCAAAAAGTGCTTTTTTTGGTAAGTTACCTTATTCAGCATTATTCTGAGTAATTTTGACTTGCCAAGGAAAATTATCTGCCAATAGACCAAGGATGTTTGCACTTGAATTAAGAAAAAAAAAACACTTCTTGCACCAAAACTTAGATAGTAAATCTAAATTTACTTGAAAATGCTTTTTCTTATTTTATGTGAAAAAAATACTTCCATTGGCAGATCATTATAGCAAGTCAAAATTACTTTTTGCAGTGCCAGCCCAAAAGAAAGCACCACTTTCTACAAATGTCAACGTTAAACATCACAAATGACCCAAAAAGGTGTATTTTCTGGAAAATTTAAAATATTTTAACAGGTAATTGTTTTCTGATTTGTGTAGTAATATTTCTCAAAACCATCCCAGGGGCCTGAGGTTCTATGCTAGAGGGCCGGATTTTGCCCCCAGGCCTGACGTTGCCAACCCCTGCCCTACAATATATGACAAAACGTCTGATATTACAAATGAAAGCCATGAGCTATTTCATGGTCAATGCGAAATTCACCTACAAAGTCAATCTCTATCATAACAATCTATAATGTTGTTAACAGGTTAAATGTTAGATTATGTGAACTCATTCCATTATATTTACCTTCTCATCAACACAATACTAGGAATAAACTGCCGCCTAAAGGCCAATATAGAAAGCTAAAATGTACCAGCTTTAGTATATGCCATCGAGGTCCAAATGAATGTAGGGAATGAGCTGGATAACAACCTGAAACAATCTGCCACAGTATCAATTTTTAAAAAGAATTGAAGGGTCATCTACTGGAAATTAGGGTTGGGTATTGCCAACAACTTCACGATACGATACGTATCCCGATGCAGGGTCCACGATACAATACGTATCGCGATACCAGTATATCCAGGTACAGCGTCCATAATACAATATATATTCCATAGAAACGAATGAAAAAGGATTTTATGAGTGTACTAAATATGTTTTTATCATGTTGAATGTGCTCAGCAAGCCTGCTATTGCAGTAGTTAGTGTGTCTGTTGTGATATGTTCTGAATTACCCAAGGGGTCAAACAAGCATATAAAATGTATTTTATTCTATTATTTGCGTATCACGATACTGATGTCTCGCCACGATACACGTATTGTCAAGTACTCCGCAACGATATATTGCCGATACGATATATTGAGTACACCCCTACTGGAAATGTACGCAACTGGTTGATACGGCTCCTTATTGACGGATTGCCCCAGTGGCATCGAAGGATGGGTCAAATGCAGAGGACAAATGTCCCTACAGGGACAATAAAGTTCACTTTAACCTTAACCTTAACCACCTTAACCTATTCATTATTCATATTATATTATTGTTTTTTAATGTCTTGTATTGTATTGTTGTCTTGTGTGTTGGGTGCCCTGTGGTTTTGTTTATTGGTTGGACTACTGTGTACTCACATGTGGTGGTGGTGGTGTTTGGACCCCATAGCTTTGAGCTGAAATGATCTGAAAGTGGTTTTATATATTTTAATTGTGAAAAAATAAAATAAACTCAAGCATTACGCATTTGTTAGAAGTGGTACAAAACTACACAAAACAATTGGTGAAACTTCTATTACTGTGTGTTCAAAATTGTATTAGAGTCACATCTACTAAGAAGACGGTGAAAGTGAGAGAGGTTTCACTGTATAGTAGGGCTGCATGTACTGCAATAACCTAAAGACTGAGGGTTTTTTCTGTATCTCTCCAGCTTTTCATGAAGCTGAAATATAATAAATAGTACCACAATGTATAATAGTTTTTTACTGATGATGCTAGGGCTACAAGCAATAAGTGTGCACACGCCACAATGTCAGCCCTACAGCAGAACCCAAACTCAATTCACTGTAAGAAGGTTTGTAATAATTATCGTGATATAGTGTCAATCGCAAAAGAAAATCGCGAGACAAAATTGACATATTGTCCCATGCCTAGACAATACTCAATTGCATGAAAAACACATAAAATAAATATATAATATTAATATCGCAGTTAGGTTTTTTGTCAAAATCAGGCATTTTTTATTTATTTCAATCACATCCATTTCTTTTTTTTATCACATTATTTCATTATTTCACATATTTAGGGCTGGGTACCGTTAAAAAATACCAGTACGGTATCGTAAAATGTTTCTAGGCACTAATGGAATCAGGGAAAAGAAAGGTACAGAAAACTGGTATCCAATCCAATCCAACTTTATTTATAGAGCGCTTTAAAAACAACATACTGTAGTTGACCAAAGTGCTGCACACAAAACATAATACATTACATGAGCAAAAATAAGGCAGAGTACAATAAAAGTCAGCCCTCCAGTGGGTCAAACGCCAAACCAAAGAAATATGTTTTCAGGAGAGATATGAAAACAGGGAGTGAATCAGTCTGATATTCAGAGGCAGCTCGATCGGCGGCGTCCTGAACTAATTGCAGTCTTGCCAGTGAGGTTTTGCTGAGTCCTGAATAGAGAGCGTTGCAGTAATCCAAACGGGCGGTGATAAAAGCATGGATTAAAATTTCAAAGAAGTGACGAGATAAATACACCGAGAAATATTATCGACAAATAGTACCGAGAAATATTTTCCTTTAGAGCTAGTTTTCATGCCTGGCGGGTCCCGAGACACCACTAGGAAAGTTATTTGGTTGTTTCAGCTCTAATAAATGATAAAAAATGATAAGAAATAGTACTTTATGGAAAAAAACTACCATTATTGTTCTGTTTTATGGTTCTAGATGACCAATAATTTAGAATAGGTATTGAAAAAATAAAGTATCGTTCAGGTACCAATATCATCGACCAAGTATCGTTAAAGAACTTTAGCGATTGAAAAGGATCTTATAGGTGCCCCTTTTTTCCAAAACACAAGAACTAAAAATGGAAAGAATACAGGATGGTCTACAGACAATTTACAAAATATTCACGTCAGATTGCACAGACACTGATACCGATGCTACACACCAAAAAATGTTACATTTAAATATCCATCCATCCATTTTCTTCCGCTTTATCCGGGGCCAGGTCGCAGAGGCAACAGTCTGAACAGAGATGCCCAGACTTCCTGAACCACACACACCTCATCCAGCTCTTCCTGGGGGTTCCCAAGGCGTTCCCAGGCCAGCCTAAAGACCTGGTCTTTCCAGCGTGTCCTGGGTCTTCCCCCGGGGCCTCCTCCCAGTGGGACGTGCCCGTGCCTGGAACACCTCTGGAGGGAGGCGACCAGGAGGCATCCAAAACAGATGCCCGAGCCACCTCAGCTGGCTCCTTTCGACGTGGAGGAGTAGCGGCTCTGTTCCGAGCTCCTCCCGGGTCACTGAGCTCCTCACCCTGTCTACATTTAAATATATCGTTGGTTATTGTTAATTACAGGATTTCATTATTGTCAACTTGAAATTGACTTTTAAATTGATGCTCATAAATTTACCAAACTAATAAGACAAATTGTTACAGTCCTATCAAAATTGCATTGTATTGTGTATCGATTTTTTTCCCCCAGATCCAAATTTTAGTAACGTAGCAACACTAACAACAGCTTGGGAAGGATGAATCACAAACAAAAAATTCCAAAAAAACAAACCTGTTAAAATAAAGTAGCTTCAAGTGTGTGTGTGTTTTTTTTTTTAGATAATGGTCCAAATGACATAAGATTTCAAGCAACAGACTATTCATTCATCTACAGTATTCAAGAATTACAAAGCCCGACTTACCAAAAGTATACAGCTGTGTGAGTTACTGATGATAAAAACTGCTGAGGTGATTGAAAAAGAGCTGAGAGGTTGTTCCTTTGTGTTTTTCTATTTTCACTTTCGTCCTGAATATCGTCAATATCAGTGTGTCTGGTGGTTGGTCGTTTCTCTAAAACACTACAGAGTTGGACGGTGACACAGCAGCCAGGAGGAGGGAGCTATTGATTGGCCCTGACAGAACCAATTACATTCAGTGACAGATAAAGACATGGAACGGTCCATTGGGAGAAGGCAACGGGAGAGAAACATAAATAACAATAAAAGACCAACATAATATTATCAGCAAACTTTTTTTGTTTTAGCTGACATGCTTTCAGTTGTGCAAAAGGGAGTAGCATCATGGTCTTTACTCAATTCTTCAATCAATAATTACTGTATGAAACTATATGACCAGTGACAGTGATATTGTGTGTTTCTGTAGAGTGTATGACTCCCAGCGTGTCCCAGCCTCCTCGTCCCCTGTGCCACTGAGGACCAATCCAGCCAAACGTCCACGATCCTCCTGCTACTCCTCCAAACACAGGCACAGCCGGGACAGAAGCCACTCCAAAACCTCCAGACCCTGCTCTTCAAGTTCAAACGCAGCCAAGTGTAAGTGCAGCACCGGGCCAATAGCAGCGGTGTCTGATATAATACTCTGATAACACCACTCTGTGTTGGTGCAGTGGGCATGGAGGAGCTGCAGGTGATAAAGAAGGAGCTGACTCTGATAAAGACACAGATCGATGGGCTGCTCGACAGCCTCGACAGGATGGACACACACAGGACCGAGCAGAAAGGTGAGCCATTAATTCATGAAGAGAGCCCATGCCTCCAGATATGGGACTGGCTTATAATCCATGAGCATTTCAAGAACATCTGAAAAAGGTCTCAAACGGTTGACCCTTTGAGCAGTGCACTCAAGGACAATTATTATCATAAAGCTTTATGTGTAAGAGTGCATTATATTATATATCACTGATTCAATATTTCACGTTTCAGAAACAATACTGTACAGCCATAGATGCTCCCTCTGCTGCCCTCTTGTGGGCACTCCACAGTAGTGCTGGTGCAGCACCTCCTCTTTGTCCTTCCTGAGGACAATGGTCTGAATTTATGGAGGTGCACTGGCACACGGCATCTTTGTTGCTCTATAAATGCACTAGTATTTTGTGTTACATTTGTATAAACTGTATATTGAAGAGTTTACATGCAACTATACTGTACATTAGCACATCCACTTGAGTGACCTTGCTGTTTCATTGCTCTCATCTCTGTATTAATTAATCGTAATAGTTTGGTTCCCCTGTTCCCGAACACTCTCCTCCCTCATAATCTCTCATCATGATGTCCTTCACTCAACCTGTCACTCCCACTCATCTTCTCTGTCAGTCATCTTTTGTACAGCAGCACACATCACTTTCCTTTGTTGTGCTTTCACTAAGTCTATGCAGTCTGCTTGTCCCTGAAACTTAGTGGTACATCTGTTGTCTGCTCTGTGTAGGGTCTCCCCAGAGAGAGGACAGTCCAGCTGGCTCCCTGTACTCTCCATCGGCCAGCAGCCCTGAACTCTCCCGCTCCTCACTGTCCCCTCCCTACCATCACCAAATCCACAGGGAGAGCCCCGAGGTGGAGACAGATGATTACCACACAGTAAGCTTTCAACACACAGATTTTGGAAAATGTACTGTCAGTTTTATCACTGACCTATTTACAAACCAGATTAAATCGCTCATATTAACCAAAACAGTAAAACAGGGACTGTGTCAAATCAATTCATTTGTTTTAGTGTTACATGTGATAAGTGACTAGATGGCTTTCACTGTCCCCTCAGATGTTCCAGACAAGCAATCACAAGTCTGAGGAGGAAATATGAGGAGTCAATAACAGGCTGCACAGTGGAAATGGAAGTGCCAAACGACGAGAACTAAGAGAATCAAACAAATGGCCATATCTCTTACAAGGATGACTGGAGACCTGAACAATTATATACTTGTTTTTTTGTTTCTGGACATTACAATCACTCAATTATTGACCATGTGTGCAGAAAGTCTTGCCAAACGAAGATCATTCTACAGAACTATCCATCTCCCCAACGTTTACAGATAATGTCATTGTTTAAGTAAAAGTTGATGAACTATATTTATCGTGAGCACCGGTGGAACTAGGACGTTTGTAATATTTCAAGACAAAATGAAACAAATGTACAGGCCCTTTCACGTGTGTAGAGCATTAGCAGCGTTACCCTCGGAGTTCACCCAGTGGGCAGGGGGTCTGGCTCGATCGCTACGTCATCAATCATTAACAAACGAGGCCACTGTGAAAAAGGTTTGCAACCATTTAGCAACATTAGTCAAATCTCGCAACCAAACCACACACCTTCCTGCCTAACAAACTATTGGTTGCCGGACTGGTTTGCAAAGAAAAACTCTCAACCACGGCATGCTTCCTCCTTTCCTTCCTTTGTCTGAACATTGCACACACCCCAATGAACTCATATAAAGTACTAGTTTAGCCACGCATTCCCATAAAGCTAGGATGGCACGTCCAGTAGGTTTTGTAAATACTAAACAACACTTTGAAGGATATGAAAGATTGAACTGTGACATGAAAAGAAAACAGTGCAAGGTTTAAGCCATTGTGTAATAATGTGCGTTAATTGTCTGATTTGACTTACTTTTGAGTTTTTATGTTGAATTGATGTTGATGAAGGTGTTTAATGTTTACGTTTGTAATTTAGACAAGCCAAGTGAAAACGATTATTGTACCGGTATTAAAAGTATTTTCTTATCTATGAGAACGGTGTGTGTCTGTATAGTATTTCTACTTCTCTTTAGCCTAGAGGCCTGGTCACACATGGCCAATGAGATCAAAGTCTGTGACAGAGAGCACAACGGTCAGCTGCAGTCCACTCTCGTGGCGGTTTGTGCGGAGGCTGTTGGACAACAGTTCTGCAAAATCCGTGCGGTGAGTGATAGGAAGTTGATTACTAAATGAACCTTTAAATCGTCGAAAACTAGAAACCAGTTTGGAGTCGACAGATCAGAGCGAATGAGTGCTCAAAGACTGCTGCAGCTCAGAGGACACATCCTGCCCGAACACAAGGTAAGATAAAGCTAGAGACAATATTATTATTAACACTGGCAATATTTAGCAGGTGACTTGTTTAAAAATGTGTATTTGTATATGTATTACTGTGAATACTATGAAGTGTTGATTATATTGAATATGGGGGAGGTGCACATGAGCTTCCTGATTTCAGTCTCCTCCTTTTGAAAATACGAATAACCTAAACTAGACTAAAACCTTCATTTAATACAGTCAGCGGTGGTCGAAGTAGAAAGTACAGATACTAATTACTCCAATGAAGGTGAAAGTTGCCCAGTGAAGAATTTACTTAAAGGGGCTATACCTCATTTTTTTCCCCCCCGAGTAGAAGAATGAAATTAGTTTTTTTCTTTTTTAGTAAATTGCAAACTCAGACATTTCTGGAAATCTAAATATAAAGCATTTATTGTCAATTTCATGAGTTTGCAGGCTAGTTTTCTTGCATTTCTGTAACTATGATCCTAAAAAGTGACCTCGCCAGTTGTGAAATGTGCTCATAAACTCATCTCTAAGAAGAAACATGATTTTTGAAAAAATAGGAATGTTAGGAATGAGTTTGGACCACACCTATCAATTTATAATTAAAAAAAAAAATCAGGTCTAGTGCCTCTAAGTTGATATATTTCAAGTAAAAGTACATTTCATTTTAAATGAATGTTGTGAATTATAAATTTGCAGCTTCAAAAACGTGAAACACATGAATATACAATACTTCTGTAGATGTATTTGTGTATTTTCCTCTTCAGTTCACTCTGGTTTAACTCGTGCAAATATAAATGACCAAAGAATACAAACACAACACATATATTGATACAAAATGAGTAAACACAGTACAAACCATTGTATGTTTGTGTAGGTTCTCAGTCGTACAGGAGTTGTCCATCGTAGGCAAAAATTCTTCAGTCTTCATCTGTACTCTGTAGTTGAAGTGTAGGACGTTTCGATCTTACTCCAAAGATCGTCATCAGCTACGATCTTACTCTTTGGAGTAAGATCGAAACGTCCTACACTTCAACTACAGAGTACAGATGAAGACTGAAGAATTTTTGCCTACGAACCATTGTATGGTTTATGGCATTGAATTAAACATCTGCACAGCGCCACCTTCTGATCCAGAGTAGAAATGATAATTATATTAAATCAGAGAAAAAAACATTGATGCAGTCCGTAAGTCCAGAGTAAGGAGAGCTTTTAGAAATGTAGTGGAGAAATGTTGTCAACAAAAATACTACTCAAGTAAAGTACAGACCCTCAAAACCTCTGACTAAGTACAGTACTTAAGTAAATTTACTTCATCACTGACCACCACAATACAGTACTACAGGATCTCTGGGGCACATTTACTATTTAATATGACTTGTAAGTGTTTACTAAATATGATTATGTGCATGCTGCTGATGGAAGCATGGCTCCTGTGTCACGTCTACTTTTTCAGGTGGCACCAATGGCTGCTCCGGTGAGTCCCCTATCCACACATGTGCTAAATACTTCCCTGGGCATCCCCGGTGCAAATATGGCCTTAACTCTTCATCGACAGGACACTTCATCTGAGACTTGGAGCTTAGTTACAAATGGGTAAAATAAACAAAGAGTTGTTTTTTTTACTATCACACAAATAAATGTAACAAAGCTTATTAAACGTGTTTTGACAGAATGACTAATTCCGATGGCCGGTGCCCAGGACTAATTACAAAAGAAATGTTCACAGCTGGTGTGTACAAATTACGATATGAGACTCAGCAGTACTGGGAGAGTATTGGAGAGACATCATTTTACCCTTATGTTGAGGTAAAGTGCCATGCTAAATATGAATTTATCCAATTTTTATCTCTTATCTTACTTTACGTACTTCATGTTTAAACATCCAGGTCAAAATACAAATGTTAAGATACAATCTTTGTCAACTGGACAGGTTTTAGATCTTATGTAACTCTAGAATGTTCCAATAGAGTTTGGGGAAACCCACTGTTGCCATGAAAATCCGCCATGTTTGCAGCTACTAGCAAACATTATCCATAGACTAACATTGGCAAGAAATGTAGTAAAAAGTGGAGAAAAGAGCGGTGGAACAGCTCCGTTAGCTGCTGTGTCACTGCTGGTAAAAACATCTAACTCACTGTAGTGTCAGAATGATTTTATATAAACGATAACTCCAGTATTTTACCTTTTAAAACCTCCATTAGTTTATAATGGAAAGACGCACTGCTAATCCAATGCTTTGCGATATGACATCACATTTCCGAACTCTATATAGTCATCCAACTATCCTCATCAGCTAGGAGTTGAGACTGGAATCTACTGGGCTTAAATACACACCTGCGTGACACACCTGTGTGTGTTGCCAGATACTGACTGACACAGGTGCGGTCTAATGGGTACCTGCAGCTGTGCATAAGCCCAGTCCATTCCAGTCTCAACTCCTAGCTGATGATGATAGTTGGATGACTATTGAACCGTTCTAGAGTTACATCAAATCTAAAACCTGTCCAGTTGACAAACCTATCTTAAGATTCTTATCTAACTCTTTCGCTGCTTTTTGTGTTGCAGATTGTCTTCACGATAGGAGATCCTGGACAGAAATACCACATCCCATTACTGATGAGTCGCTTTTCATACAGTACTTACAGAGGAAGCTAGACTGCCATCTCCACTTGTCCATCTTCATGACAGGAAAAGTGCTCTAAATGGAAGAAACAAACATGCAAATAAACAAACAAAAATTAAAAATAAATGTTTATATTTTCCAGTCAAAATGGCATAATTTGACTTAAAGGTAAGATTTGAAAAAGGCACTACAATGAAAATGTGACTTGTGTTGCTTTATTACCAATGTAATTGCTCATGCTATTCCTCGTTTGAAAGAACCTCCAGAGTTCAGTCACTGAGCTTTAACTACTGAATGAATGAATGAATATTTTTTATTGTTATTGCAACAAGTACAATGAAATTGTAAGTCCAGTTGGTGTATTCCAAAACAAAATAAAAATGTCAATAAATGTTAAAAGGCACTGAATTCTTTAAAATGACACGTGACACACTCATCAGTTACATTAGGCCTGTGGTCGGTTACATTAGGCCTATGGTCAGTTACATTAGGCCTATGGTCAGTTACATTAGGCCTATGGTCAGTTACATTAGGCCTATGGTCGGTTACATTAGGCCTATGGTCAGTTACATTAGGCCTATGGTCAGTTACATTAGGCCTATGGTCGGTTACATTAGGCCTATGGTCAGTTACATTAGGCCTATGGTCAGTTACATTAGGCCTATGGTCGGTTACATTAGGCCTATGGTCGGTTACATTAGGCC
>OMNZ01064176.1:2358-13744 GCA_900303255.1 Lesueurigobius sanzi | reverse complement strand
ACCCTGTTTAGTCCTAGTTTATCACTAGTTTAGCTCAGTTTTAGTTTAGCCCTGGTCTAGTCATGTAGACCTGGTTTCGTCCAGTTTTAGCCCTGGTTCAGTCCTAGTTTAATCCAGTTTTAGACTTGGTTTAGTCCAGTTTTAGTCTTGGTTTAACCCTGTTAGACCTTTTGGTTTATTTTTTAAAAAGAAACATGCATTTCAGTCTAATATCTGCTCATAATATGACGTTTTTAGCTAGCCTCATTAAAAATATATATACAGTATATAAATAAAAAGGAGCCAGTCTTTTGAACGGCTCTTTGAAATGATCCCAAAGACTCGGCTCCCTGTAAAGAGCCATAAATCCCATCACTAACGTATACATCTTATATGGATACAGTACATTTCTAATACTTAACTGGTTCATAGTGATGTGGCGTTCATGACCGAATTGGCTCTTTTGAACAGTTTGAACCAGATCTCGATTGTGAAAAGAGCCAGATCCTTTTTTTCAGTCGATTTGACATAGATCTCACGCACTGCAAAAAATGTATAGCAAATTAAGCATATTTATCCTTAACTCAATTGTGACTTGCCAAGTAGAAATATAAGTGCATATAAGAATTTTCTCTTAAAATAAGAAAGAAAATCAAGTAAACTGAGCTTTATTTCATAATTTTAAGTTCAACAAGATGTTTTTTGTTCATATTTTAAGTGTAAAATGAGACGTATCTTTGCAGCGCAGGCAGCTGAAGTGAAAACCGTTGGCACTAAAAAGGTCAAATACTTTTAGCCTCGACTTGTGGACCTCCAGGTTTCTACTGTCAGGATTAAACCAGGACTAAACCAGGAGAAAACTAGGTCTAAACCAGGTCTAAAATTAGACAATATCACTGACTGAATCTGGACTAAACCAGAACTGAATCAAGAAGTAAACCGGAATAAAGCAGAGACTGAAATCAAGGTCTAGCACCAGGACCAAACTAAAAAGGACTAAACCAGGGACAGAATGAATTAATGATTACCCAGGACTAAACCAGCACTAAACCAAAGGACCAAATCAGGATTAAACCAGGTCTCAAATCAGACAATATCATAAAATCAGACAATATCATGGACTGAATCTGGACTAAACCAGGTCTAAACCCAAGGACTCAATCAGAAATAAACCAAGAGACAACTGGGTCTAAATCGGGTCTAAATCTGGGCAATATGACTGAACCAGGTCTAAACCATGAGGGAACCATGTCAAAACTCTGGACTGAAACTTGGACTAAAACAGGTCTTAACCAAGACTAAACAAAGAAGCAGATGGTTTTAGTCACCCTCTAAAAGACAAAATCGAAATCGTGATTTAAACTAAAGAAAATCGTGATAAGACTTTTTGGCCATATGGCCCAGCTCTAGCCTTCGCACAGACAGTCTTTTCTTTCAAAGCCATCAAAGAATGGAACAAACTTCCACAGAGTCTGAAACTTTCCGCTGACCTGAAGAATTTCTCCCATAATGTTAAGAAATTACTATTAGAAAACCAGCAATCTCAATATTAAGAATTGTAATTGTAATATTGGTCTAAGTGAGATTTTATTGTATAATTTTAGTGTAAAAGTGGTTGTTTGTATTTGCATACATGTTATATTGTATTTCTCAGCTGCTCAGGGACTGCAGATGGAAACTAGCTTCAGCTATAATCTGGTGTAAAGCATCTTTAATCAATGTTTTTGCACATTGTCCTTGTCAAATAAACTAATAAACTAAAACTAAAAACTCGTTTCATTAATCATGGCACTTTTTTTTGTTACATACACATTTTTCAAAGTCGTATCATAACTTGATCATTGGAATAAAAAAGTAAAGCCTGACAGCAATCAGGTCTTAGATAATAGGGATTCAAAGAAATGTATGTAAAAATGAGCTAGTCTTTTGAACGCCTCTTTGAAATGAGCAGATCCTAAAGACTCCCTGTAAAGAGCCATTAATCCCATCACTACCGGCTCATAAATACCAAGAAATGTTTAAAAGCATGAGCTACAAACAATGCATGAATGAATGATCCACACTGTGTCAGTTGTTCTTGATTAGCCCATTATTAATACTATGTGTTTTATAGATATGTTGTCAATGTTTATTAAATTCAGCTTTGAAAAGATCTAATAAATGTGCAAACTCCAGGTAACTTTCAGGAAAGTTTGTTCATATACGTCATAGACCTATTACTAAAATGCTGTTGCAAAAACCTCTTCATCATAATCATGTTTTTTCAATGAATAGATGTAAATGCCCTAGTGGGAGCACAGTCTTTTTTTACATTTTGTAATAATGTATAAAACATAAGGAGCTTTGTAAAAAATAAAAACAAAAAAGAAACATTAAAATAGAAGGAGGCCCTTACATCTACTGGGTAACTATCTGAGTCACTCAAATAATAGTTCCAAAGTTTACAAATACTTTTTTGTAACCTACATCAAGATCAGTTCGAATTGCCTGCAGGCCTGTCAATCCTAAAATACTACTCAATGTGTGATCAATGCATAAAATATGAAACAACAACAATCTTCCTGTATCACCTGTGGAAAAACAAGAACGAAGAGAAAAAAAAAAAGGAGCGGCTCTCCATATATGGTCACGGCGGAACCCACATTACGCATGACGCACTGCCCCCCCCCTCCTCCTGCCAAATGCGGGTGACGTCGGGAGAGTACCTGACTTTATAAATGACTTCCTCACCGCGGTTCTCCAGTCTGCCAGTGGCTGTCAAACAAAGAGGAACTTACACAACCTTCAAAAGCCTTTCCTCTGCTGCGCTCGTTCTCGTGGGAGGCCTTACCTTTTTTGCGCGCCCCCGCTGAGTTTCTCCCCAAACAGGTTCGACCAGGACACACCTGCAGGAAGAAGGAGAAGCTCTGTGTGTGCTTCGCCTGTTTCACCTCGGACTCCGAAGACGACGGACGGACTTATAAACGCTCTTGTTGGAAACTTTTGAGAATAAGTAGACTTTTTTTTAAAACAGAACATGAAGATTGGGATAGCCCTAATCCTTGCTGCCCTCGCGGTTAGCGCCTATGCTCAATGTAAGTACTTTTCTTTTTTTTACACGCCATTTTCCTTTTCATTACATTTCACCAGTCCTTTTACCAATACTCACTCATGTAAAGCGTTCTTAAGCCTTCTAAATGGTGTGTTTATTTCGGTGGACTTCTGTGTGTGTGTATCTCTTTACGCATCTCTCTTTTACGCATCAAACGCCTTCTTTTTGTAAAACTTCCCGCGTTTCTTCTGATTGTTTGGTGAATACTTTGAGTGATATTCTCGCGATAAAATCTGTGATGAAGCTCCCTTTTTCAGTGGTTTTACGTAACTAGCCCAAGTTATTATCAACCAGGCCGCTCGTTTGGTCCCTGAGAGATGATGGGGGTTGGGCGGATTTGTCCCGCTTTCCTGGGGACTTGTTTGGAAAAACCAACGCCCAGGTGTAAAATGAACCTGCTAGTCTACCTGTAGTACTCCCTGACTTCCATAGGCGCTTGCGACTCTAATAAATAAACCAATAATACACTTGTTTACGTTTTCCTACTTACTAGAGCTTTGATAATTTCTTGTTATTCAGTATATTCACTTCAGCTTTCATATTGAAAGTTTTTTTTCACCTTTTTTGATCATGCAACCCATTCTTTTCCACATAAATGTGCATAGGAATGGCAAGTCCTCACTTCTTGTTTGTTCTTTCTAGGCAATTGTGAAACTATGAAATGGGCCACTTGTGATGGAACCCCCTGCCAATGCAACGTAATGGTCGGAAACAACACCAAACAATTGCTGGACTGCAACAAATGTAAGTAAAGCCCGACAAGCTCACCGCTTTGGCAGTTTGGCTTGATTGATCGTCTTCAACTCGAATGACCTTGTGTCTTTCTGTCTCCGTTCTCAGTGATCCCCAAGTGCTTCCTGATGCAGGCCGAGATGTACAGAGCCCGGAAAGGCCTGAGCACTCGTACCGGTGGCATCGGCGGGAAGCCCGACGAAACCGCCTTTGTCGACAACGACGGCATCTACGACCCGGACTGCGAGCGAGACGGCACCTTCAAAGCCAAGCAGTGCAACAACACCGAGACGTGCTGGTGCGTCAACAGCGCCGGCGTGCGCAGGACCGACAAGGGGGACACCAGTCTGAAATGCGAGGAGCTGGTGATGACCTAGTAAGTCTGGAAATGACGGTTGCTACTAGCATCCTAATCGTTTGTTGAACGTTTCCAATGACCCGCACATTGGAGGAGTCCGTTTACTGGTTTACCTAGAGTTTTACATTTTCTTCCATGTAGCTGGGTGCGTCTGGAGCTGAAGCACAAGGAAATTAGTGGGAAAGTGGATCCTGCCAACTTGAAAGCGTAAGTGCATTTTATTTTAATTTTTTTTTCAAATTTTCGTCAGCCTCATCCAACTCTAGCATGTCCACTTTGCCTTTTGTGCTGCCTTCATCCAAGTCTCTGTATGAATTTGTTTTCTTGCCTTTTGCAGTGCCATTGCCGATGCCATCCACAAGCGCTACAAGAACTTCAACAAGGACCTGGTCAAGGAGGTTCAGGTGAGTGTGGCCACACCGTTTCCGCAGCGTTTGGTTGGGCAGTTGTGTCCGTAGTCCTTAATGCTTGTGCTGTCTTCTTTTAGTATGACCCTGACGCACGCCTGCTCATTGTGGATGTCCAGCAGCCCAAGGGAGAGCGCAAGAGTGACCTGACCCATATGGCTTACTACATGGAGAAAGATGTACGTGTCATAATGGACAATTTGCTCCTAAATTACATGAAGTTACCAAAAACCTTTCCATTTTAACCCCTAGTTTCTCATTTAAGACATTATTCCAGTCAATGCCCACGTTTTACTCCATTCCATGCTATAGTGTCCTATGAAATGAGACCTTCAAGTTCAAATGAAGAATTTGATAGCGACACAGCCAAGTATTGCATCTAATCACCCATCTTTAGCTCTATACCTAACCATGTGTCTCCAATTTTCAGGTCAAAGTGCTGCCCCTGCTGAGGAGCCAGGATAAATTCATGCCAGTGGTCGGAGGCCAGAAGCTGGAGATGGAGAACATCCTGGTTTACTATGTGGACGAGAAGGCTCCCACTTTCACCATGCAGCACCTGTCCGGAGGCATCATCGCCGTCATTGTGGTGGTCGTGCTGGCTGTGGTGGCTGGGCTTCTGGCCCTGGTAAGACTTTTCTCCTAATATTTATAATTTCTGTCAATACAGTTCTGTAAAGTGCAAAACAAAACCACATACCTAAATAATCTACTTATTGCACTTTACAAACTTGAAGTAGTCTTAGGGCAAGCTGCTCTGGGGATGATTGGTGAAGATTAGCCTACCAATCTTCAGCAAAATCCCCTCCAATCACCATTACCACTCACTACATTCTCACAGGCAAGGTGGAGTGTGAAGGACACTTGTATGCACCTGCCAGATGTGATCCAAACCTTGACTTTTTGATTTGTGGACAAGCCACTGCTGCCCGTACTCCACAAAACCAACCTACAAAACATTAAGACCTTTTCTCTGTGGAACAAGTTAATAATTCACCTTTCACTACTAACTATGCATCTCTTTTTCTTGCAGTTCTTTGCCAAAAAGCGACAGAGCAAGTACAACAAGGCCCAGGTAAGCTTCTGTTAATATTCCAGCCTCTAAGTTTCCTGCTTAAGCTCCATTTGAATCACAAACATGACTTACTTTTCTCCATTTTGCAGCAACGGGAGATGGACAACTTGTAAAAATACACTTCAAATCCTGTGCATTATGAATGCTGTTGTGGGTGCCTGCCATTATCCGTGTTTTTACTTGAGAATTGCAGATGGAAAAAGGGACAATCACTATAGGTTTTTTTTAATTTGATAATGGCACAAGCTGTTTAAGCCATTTTTATTTATGAAATGTAAAAATTCTTAAAGGCAACACTGTTAAAAATCTGCAAATGCCATACAGAACTGTGCCGTTTTAATGCTAGATTGAGTTTTTGTTTTGAGATTATGATATAGTCTGTACAGTTTCTTACTCGGTTTGTTTTTGTTGAAATGTTTTTAATAAAATTGTGTTTAAAGACAATTATTTTTGTTTTTTTGAGTTCGTCCAAGGCCTTTTGGATAGCGGAGTTCTCTCTTCTTTGAGTGGTTACCTCATCTATTGTGGAAAAGTACAGCAGGTGGAGGTGGGGGAGGGGCCAGACTCTAGAGACTAAGCTGTAGTAGAATTGTATTTTTTATGGAAATGCTTTCGGACTGAACATTGCTCAGAGTTGTCGACTAAAGTAATGGGCTCAATGGCATTATAGGAACATGTCTTCATAAAGATGGGACTATGGCAACTAAGCCTTTGTTTACTGCATTTGCACCGGCGGAGGGGTGTGGCAGACCTGTTTTGAATCTTGGTTGAAACTTGAAGGGGTTGGACAGTGATTTGTAAAACGTGCCGACAAATGCACCCTTTCACTGTTAAAAAGAAAGGCTTTCCAGGTGCCACTAGGGGTAGATGGACTAACTATTCTTAACTTTGCTTAAAAAAAAAAAAAACTGCTCCAATAGATCTATAACTGGACTTGATGCCTAAACGGAACCAGTAAAAGGCAAATAAATGCATCACTAAAGTATTTTTGAAATTCTTTCCAAAAATCTTTACTGTCAGGAGTATGACAAATTCAATTAAGCTCATGGTTTATACCTGATTTTGCTAGAGCCAACATAACGTTAATGCTGTATAAAGCATTTTGTTAAAATGGAGCTTAACAAACCTCAAAGTGCTAGGTCTTTGACTAATGTTGCAAGCAAAGTTTATTTACGTAGCACCTTTCACAGCATAAGTCACAACGAACTGAGGCACAACAGAATAAATCTGCCCACTCCCTACAGGATGTTTAGCCAGATTTTTAGTCTTTTGAGTCTGAGGAGGCGTGGCTCAATATAAACTTTCTCCCATGCCATGATCTGTCCTCGTGTGTGTGTGTATGTGCATCCTCATGTAACCTTTTTTTGTCTATGTTGGACCCTGAGTCTGGAATAAAGTCTTCATTATGTCCTTAAGTGTGTGTGCGCAGCTTTACACAAAATACAGCTGCAATCACAACACATGTCACAAAACATCGCTTCATCAACTAGAGAAGGCTTGAAGAAAGGGTGGGTTTCACGGCTGGTTTCTATTTTGGAGTATTCTTACAATATTTTGCAAATCATTTTAATTGATTGCTTAAGCAGTCTATAGTCCGCCATTTTAGCTTTCGCCACGATGACATTAAATGCATGTTCCAATCTATTTAACCAAAGAGATATGCATTTGGTTTTGGAGAAGAGGCCTTAGTTCCAGAAGACCCTAACAACACTGCTGTCAGGGAGACTTTGTGGACGGTCATTGAAAGGCAGCGAAGGCATTGCGTTCAACCTGCTGTTCCAGTTCTGGGCTGCTCCCACAACCAATACTCACTATGTACACAACAAATACACTAAAGCAATGACAGGAGATTAAAGAGAACCAGTGATATGTCTGGGTAGTTTGTATAATGGAAAATTCAAGTCATTTCATACATACTAGTGTGTGATCGCTCAAGACATTCTTATGATTATCTTGTGATTTTTGGGATAAATTCAACAATTATGTCCATGTCTTTGTGACTGGATGTTTCTCCACCGTGGTTCTGGTGTTGTCGTACATGTATTACTGGTGGGAATCTTCATTTTAGTTATACATTGCATTCAACATGGTTTACACCCAGTTTAGACCAGTGCTTGTGTACTGGGTGGATTTTATGGGGGAACAGCCCAAAATAATTGCATATTTAAAAGTTGTTGGAGTATTTTATTTCCCGGGTCCAATAAAGCTCAAAATTCCGATTTCCCGGAATGCGTTCCCCCAAAAGCCGGATCAAATTAAGCACTGGTTTAGACATAATATAGTCAAATTTTAGATCCAGTTTAATAATTTCATCTCTTTCTTTCAAATTGCTTTTTTCAATTTGAGCAGTCGGGTTAACAAATAAAACCTAATCTTGAGTTTAATCTTGATCTAGGCCTGGTGGTGCTTGGGAGAGTGAACTAGTTATGAATGTACTAATAAACTAAAATATTTTATGAGGTGATACTTGGTGTGAAGTGTTTGTTGGCTCAGTACAGATGGTAATGCGATCCAAAGTAGCACAAAGGTTGTCTTCCATTGCAGTAAGCAAAGTAGGAAGTAGAGATGGGTCGAAATTTCCTCTGTGATGGAAAATCCCTGAACAACTGAACGCTCACACAAACATAAAATAGGGCTTTGATTAGCATTTTTGGCCTTGCATGCTTCAAACTCATACCGTTCTTTCTTGATCTGGCCCTGTTTTGGTTTCGATTGGTTGCACTGAAATGTGGAACTGAAGAAGGCGGAGGAAGGTGTTTCATGCCACAGACGACAGAAGTGGTTTGCAAGAGAGAATTACACTCAAAACCACTTTGAGGAATGTGCTGCACAAGTCGAGTGTGGTGAAATCGACAGCCACGTTATGACAGAGACGGCATTGATTCATCTGTTCTACTACTGGAAATGACAATCGGACTCACCACTACTTTGGCAATTTGGCTCGACAGATTGGAGAAGAATGACAACAACAACCACTTTTGGGATTCTAGTCAGGTTCAAAATCTGTTTCACCAATGTGGCCACCCATTGGATATACTTGATTATTAATACATGAATAACCAAAAACAAGCATCGGTCTCGCTCTCAGACTGACCAGATGCATTTTATAAGTTACCCATACATTCCCAGACTATGAAGAAATCTATAGTGTTGGAGACAAGAGAGAACAAGACACTGTAGGAGCGACCCATTGTCTATCCAGATTGAAAATACTCCCATACAATACACACATTTGTCAAGTTTAACAACAAAAGAGCTTATTCCAACTGTACATATCCCTGTGACCCACCTATATGAATTTGTCATACATTCCCAGAGTGGTTCTTGCTCCACAGGTAACAGCAGCCGTATTGTGACACCAGATGAAAGGCACAAACAAATTCTTGAAATAACCAGTCACAACATGTTGGGAGGCTTCAGGCGATACCTGCAGTAGTTCCCGTTTACTCCTGTCACAACCACTGACATTTAAGGTAGCACCAGTGTCATATTTGGTATCTAACTCCTGCACATTCGTTGCTATATTTGCATGTTAGCGATCCAATAATGGGCGAAGTTATTGTAGCCTTTGTTCCAGCCCCAAACACAGAAAAACAGAATCTTACTTGCCCTGGGTAATGTATGGAGAGTGTTTTGTTTGTTTTCTTGTACATAAGACACTCTTTATTCTATTGTTATAACTTGTTTGCACATTTATTGTTCATTGTTTCAACATTTCCTAACTATCTGCGTCCCCTGTGTGTTCTTCAGAGCTGCTGCAACAAAACAGTTATCTTATCCCTATAGTAAATCTAGTAAATTATCTTTGTGGTACCTCCCCAGCCCTGGTCCAAAGTGAATTATAGAGTGTTATTTCAATTTATACCTGTTATATACCATGTTCAACAGTCTTTTCCTAATTCTAAGGTTGATAACATGTCTTTACCTATTTTGATGTTCAGTAAAGCGTATTATCAACGCCTAATCTTCCAGAAATGGATTGGATAAGGCAGTGTCCGAACCTAAGTCTGCTTGCTGTCTTGGGAAGGTTATCTGGCTTGAAAAAACAAACAAACAACAAGTCTCAACAGTCAAAGGTATAGACTATTTGCGTATGATGCCCAGAACAGTGAAGCTGAATGAATGAAAAGACTAAGAATAGCAGATGAGGGTGAGTGCATCAAGGGTCTGGTGATCGCGAGGACGCAGAGGCCGCTGCTCTTCGGTACAGGGCTAGGAAATAGGCCCTGATGAAGACCTAGAGGCTGGTCCAAGTCACAATAAAGGACTTTTATTTAGCTGTTTCTTCGTGCTGTTTGACTACTCTGTTACTCCTCACTGTAAGCCTCATGTTCTCAGTTTGGTCGTCGGCATTTGCTATTGCTGAATGAAAAGTCTACTGTCTGACTGTCTGTAGCCCATTATCCGCTGGCCCTAAAAGTCGCCAATGCTGGCTTTGTTTTACCCCCAGAGCCCCGCCTCTCCCGGCCGTATCCACAGCAACGCTCAGGTGAGCACAAAAGCAGCTCTCAAAACTGGTTCAGACAGGTATACGGGATCAGGTGTCGTCCCTCCCTCTCTCTCTCTCTTTCTCTCTCTTTCTCTCTCTCTCTCCTCCCCTCTCTCCCCCTTGCTATCTTAGTTGCAGATATTTGTTCAGAGGGATATCTTGTTTGGTTTTTGAATAAGCTAGTAATTAGTGGGGAAAAATATGTACAAAGTCAAAGTTCACTCTGTTTTTTGGGAAATCACAAATTAGAAAAAAAAATATAGATTTGTCGAAAAATATTGTTGAGAACAAGAAAATTTTGTCCAATATGACTTGGACCAAAAGCTCCAGAGATGTTTCAGGAGACCAGGCTGTGTTTATGATGAATGTAAGGGCTAAGTAGGACTAAGCAAGGACTAAACTAGTTCTAAATCTTGATTTGAATAAACCAGGGCAAAAGACAAACTAAATACGGGACAGGACAGGATGCAATTTTTTTACCTCTCCACCAAAGTACCAATATGAGGATTAAAACTGCACTAAATAGGGATTAATTGAACTAAACAGGACTAAAATGAGACATAACAAGGACTAATTCAGTACTAACCTTAGATCAGATTAAATCAGGGCTAAGGTAAAACTAAGCTTAAGACAATAGCAGGACTGTTCACTTCTCTTCACACTTTGAGCATGACCAAATGCCCTCAGACTGACTCAACTAGAAACCCAGTACCAAAACAGGACTTAATGGGTGAGACTAGCAAGGAATCAGTTCCCATGCCAGATCTGACAAAACCTAAACCAAACCAGGACAAAGGCCTAAGGCTGAGGCTCAGGACTAAGACAGGGAAAAAACGACACCAGGTCTAAGTTGAAACTAAGATAAGACTCATACAGCAGCCACTCAGGCCTCTACCGGGGCTAAACTAGGACTATTCCTGGACCTGGACTAACATTTTTGTTTAAAACTTGTGCATACTGTCCTGCCCTTGGTCTGTCGGAGAGAGAGGGAGACATATTTCGGAGGCGGGGTCAATAAAACAGGTATCGGCATGTCACTCACACAGCGACCAATCAGGCAGCATTTATCGCTGGGGGCGGGACTTAAGCAGAGAATGGAAGGAATGACTTGAGTGTAGTTTCTGTGCAGGTGAAATGAAGGCTTGTGATTATTGATTAACCAAAGACCTGCATTGGAGCAGGTGACAATGAAACAATATATACCACGTGTTGGTGGAACTCTTATGACAAAAACCTATCAAGCAGATCCACTTCA
>OMNZ01064165.1:17143-53052 GCA_900303255.1 Lesueurigobius sanzi | reverse complement strand
AGAGAGGGGGAGAGAGAAGGAGAGAGGAGAGAGAGAGGGGGACAGGGGGGGAGGGGGGGAGAGGGAAGGAGAGGGAGAGGGGGGGGAGGGGAGGGGGGGGGAGGGGGGGGGAGGGAGGGAGGGGGGGAGGGGAGGGAGGGGGGAGGGAGGGAGAGAGAGGGAGGGAGTGAGGGAAGGAGGGAGGGAGAGAGACATTAAGCAATGAAGAAAGTGATGGACAGAGAAGGGGGAGAGAATGAAGGGAAGGAAAGACGTGAGGGAGGGAGTGAAGAGAGGGAGGGAGGAGACAAGACAACAAAAAGAGAGAGGCAGAGACAGAGAAGAAACAGAAACTCAGTGAGCCAGCAGGGGGCAGTGTAACCTCACAGACTGCACCACTGTCTTCTCTGACACAGTTCAAACAGGCCCATGTTCCTGACACATAAAGCTCCACTGATGCTCTTAAGCTGTGTTTGAGGATGACATCACACACACACGGCCTCTTTACGTGTGACAGAGATGACATGCAAATTAATACAGCAATTCCCAATGAAATACATATCAAGATGAACTTCCAAAAACAGAGAGAGGGGCAGAGGAAAGCAGCTCTGGTGTGCGTCAGCGTGTCAACGTTAAACTCCCGACATAATCAGTAATTATCGCCCTCTTGCCGCCGTAAACAGCCCTGTACCACGGCGGACAGAGGGGGGCGGGGCCAGCTGCCGTCCTGCCAATGCGCGAGGCCGAGGCACGGATTTTTGAATAGCAGAGTGCTGTTGTGCAAACGTTGGCAGAGCACCCAAAGGCGTTACCGCGCAGCTTTGGGAGATTCTCCTGAACAAAACGCAGCCAGGTTCATTTGTCATGATTCAGACGCTGGCCCCGGTCCCACGGGACGAGGGACACGCCTTTCACACGGAGCTGCTACTAAGTGGAATAGTCCAGTAAAAAAACAAGGCTATGGGATTGTGGCACTGCATGAACTGGGACAACGCTGACAGATTTTGAACTGAAGAAAACGTAAAACAAAGCTTTGAGAAGTAATTTGCTTAAGAGGCACTGCACCTGATTTTCTCCTAGTAGTTTTGTCCTCCTTTAGTACATTGTAAACTCAAGACATTTGTGGAAATAACATATAAAGCACTTTGTTTGCAGGCTACTTTTGACATCGACCCTAAAAAGTGACCCAGCAAGTTGTGAACTCTGCTTATAAACTCGTCTCTGTGAAGAAATGTGATTTAAAAAATGTGTTAGGAAATGTTTTTGGACCACAACTATCAATTTAATTTACTCGCTCACTCTTTCATCATTTGTAATAAGACAAAAAACTTTTTTGACAACGTTAGGTAGAACTGTATTGAGGAACTATTCGCTAATATAATGTACAACTGCATCACAAAATGTCCTGATAAAATTTACTCTACACCTGAACTAACTTGAAGTAAACTGTAGATATGCCCCAATACCTTATTTTTTACAGTTTTCCACTTTTGAAGATGCAAATCATTAAGAAAACTAGACAGATATGCACCGTTCTTTTTCAGAGGTCTGTGCTCAAGGTGTGAAATATTAAAATCTTTACAATCAAATGGCCCCAGAAGGAAGACGTGCACGGACAAAAGCCTTGTTGTTGTTTTTTTTTTGCGATACTCACTGTTTCTGGATGAGGTTCTGCTGCTGCTGTCGGTACGACTCGATGGTGTGTTGAGGCAAAAACTGCATCAGCTCCAAAGACTCTTTAATCTTCACCAAAATCTCATAAATCTCTCGCCCTTTGATCTGAAACAAAGACACGCAGCGCATTTTAGGTTGCAGGTTTAGGTAGGTCCCTCTCACTGAGGACAAAGTGGGCCACATCTAGCTTTGTCCCCACTGTCCGACTGTTAAACGGCTCAGTCCATGATAGGTCTGTAGTTATTGTTTTTAATGTATTTATTATGGATGTGTTGTAATGGATGAATGTATGAACGTGTCCTGTTTTTATTGTGCCTGCTCAGGTGCACTTTTTACAAATTAATTTCCTAACGGTAGTAGGTTTAGTTTGTGGAGGATAGTAGTTTTTACACATGAAAAATCCTCATGGAGACAGTAGGGCTGCACAATATATCGCAAAAAATATTATATCGCAATATCCGTATCGCAAGAAGCCACTATGTATCATTAAAGTTTTCCATCTGACTTACTATTGACAATTTTTTAGCAAATGCATGAGCTTATGAATCTGCCAAAGTTCAGTTTTAGTTATAATTTCGCTAGTTTAGATTCAGTTTAGCAGTGTTTCCCACAAATTTGATAGAGATTATGGTGGTATAGGTTATCTTCAAATAATTTATTCTAATGTTAATATTTTGAGACAGTTTGAAAGAGAAATGGAAGTCTTATATGGTAAATAGGTATTTTGGAGTAAAAATGTTCCATTGTACTGATATTTCATCTTATAAATCACATTTTTAACAGTATAGGTAATATTATACGTTTATGTTTGGACAAGAACCACACAAATTGTAATTTCCTACCCAAATGCCTTGCTTAGACTATGGTGGACAAAACTAGACCATGGGGGGCCGCCATAGTCTCTGTTATTAATGGGAAACACTGAGTTTAGCGTTGTTCTGGTTCTAATTTTGTGTTTTTTGAAGTATTGCCTTGACACAATTTGCTGAAAAATGATAGATTTGTGTTAAAACTGAATGGAAGATACAAATATTGCAATAATAATATCGCAATTTTTTTTTTTTTTTTTACAAAACTGTGCAGCCCTAAGTCACAAGCTGTATGTTGCCATTTGATAATTGTGATCACTTTCGATTGCTCCCTCCCTCTCTCTCCTCTCTCCTTGTCTCTCCTTGTCTCTCCTTATCCATCCATGTTTCATACAGATCTGTAGGACTCACAGGCAAACAGAAAACCTCCTCGTCTGTGGATCTCCTCTTCTTGGCGGAGAGGCTGGACATCTGGATGCCGTGGGACACTTGACGGAAAGCTGAAAAAGCAAAAACAGGTTGTTGTTACATTATTGAATATCTCTAAATCATGAAATACCGTATTAACCCATATTAAGCCAAAGCAAAAAGAAGAGAAAGCTGATTTTGACGGAGTACTTCAGAGATCAGTGGTTCTCAGCTGGTGGGTCGGGAAAGATTTTCAGAGGGTCACGAGCCTTTTCGCTGGGAACATTTTATTGTATTTGTTTTCAAGTTTTATTAACTGAAGAAGTCGCAGTGAGGCTTGAATGATCTTTACTTGGAATGACAAATTGATGATTTTTTCTTCATTTAAATGTAAACTTGTCTCACTGGTGAATTTCCATACCTTAGATACTGAAATAAAGCTAAATGTTACATATTCCTAGATTACCTTTAGCAGTGTATTCTGTCTAAAGGCTCATTATTGATGCTTTATGGGCTTATTTCATGCTTATTCAACAATACCTTTGAGGGGTTATACCATATTTTACATGATTCAACTGTTAGTTGAGCCACGGCTTGTCCTTCCGAGGGTGGGCCCTGACGCTGTACTGACTTGAGAACCACTGCTTTAGATGAATGTCTTAGCCCGCCACAAAAAGACCTTCAATAAAACTCTAGCTGGGACATGGCCATAGTAATACATTGGGACGAATGGCAAGCTCTGGCGGCCATTTTGTGATTGGCCTATTGGACCTATAGTGCAATGTAAACGAATTGGAAATGGCTCTTATTTTTATGCTTTTAAATGAATTCTGTTCATTTCATTACTTTTTTCTAAATACTGATTGACCTTATGTCTAGTCAAGAAAGATTTAGTATTATTTGATTTTATTGATTGATTTCACATCTTTCATGTTATAATTTCTTTGAAGTAGCTAGAAAAAAAAAAAAAAAGCACAGCTACTGTATGCCTTCCTATTCGCACTTCCCAAATAATAATTTTGTTTGTATGAGCACAGCGCAAAAAGAAGAAAATAGACTAATAATTTGACCAATATTTAGCTGGTGAACTTGAGACGGTAGAATGAATGGTGCTAAACCGATAGCTCGCCAGGCCTTTCCAAGTAGCTCGCCAAAGGTTTTCTACATTTCTACCTACGCTGATGACTTTATTTGAAGATTTACAAAACTCCAAAACTTCAGAGTCTTGAATGAGATACCTAGACTAACCGCTAATACAACAAATCAAAATCCACCACTGTATCTCAAATTCTACAGTTTTATCAATGAAAACAGTGCGTTCCAATGACTTGCTTTGAGCATTAGCCCCAGCGGCCGATCACAAGATGACCACCACCACCATGTCCGGTCCCAGAGCTGTATTAAAGGTCTCTGCCGCCACCAGCCCAGGCCCTACTTACGGCGCTTCATACCATCACTGCTCTTTGACCCGTCCGTTACATTCTGCTTGCGGATGCTGTCCTCGTCCGCTTTACGGTCTCGGCCCGGACAGGCGCAGATCCTGGCCTCGAAGCATCGGCGGCCCAGAACCTGACCGCTGGAGGAGAGGAGAAGAAGAAGAAGAAAGAGATTGTTCGCTGGGTGCGGTTTGGAGACGAAAGGAGAGGGGAGAGGAGGTTACAGATGTGGGTCTTACTCTCTCGTCTCCAAGGTGACGATGATGAGGATGGGCCGTCTGTTCATCCCCCCCACGCAGCTGGAGTTACACATGAAGTTATACAGTATGGTGGTGAATTCAGTTCCCACCTGAAACAAGACAACGCCGTGGATATGAGATATTATTTTCAGTAGCGTTTGCAACTTCAATTTCCTCTCCCCGTTCTCGCGCATCCTCGCGATCAACAGAGCCTTGTGCACTCACCCTCGTCTGCTATTTTTAGTTACATTATTTGTTCTTTATTGGAATATATATATAGGAATAAGTGCAGTTTGCTTGATTTTAGTCCGTAACTAAAATTATCTGCCAATGGAACAAGCAGTTTTGCACAAATACTTGTTTCATTGGCACATCATTTTACATAACTACTCAAATCAAGGGCTTAATGCTTTATAGAAAATTTCTCTCATTTCTAGATTACTTTTTGCAGTGTATTGGACATGTTTTTACTGCTTTAGCACCAGGAGGAAACCTACGCAGACGCAGGAAATTGTACAAACTCAGAAATGCATAAAGACCCAAACAAACTCTGGGCTCTGTAGCTGTGAGACAAAGTGCTGTACCAGCGTGCCACTAAAGCTGGACACACACTACAGGATTTTTAGGCAGATTTTTAGTCTTTAGAGGAGTGGCTCAATAAGAACTTTCTCTCAGGGCATGATCTGTGGTGGGACTCCTCATGTGTGTGTATGTGTGTGTATGTGTGTCCTCATGTTTGTCCTTAAGTGTGTGTGTGGTTTGTGCACAGATTTTAGTCTAAAAAGATTTCAAATCCTGTAGTGTGTGGGGAGCTTAAGTCTGGAATCTGGCTTGGAATACTAAAAATATTGTCAATTTACACACCGCTATGCACCCCATCTTTCTAGCAGGATAAAATGGTCTCGTTATCTGGCACCTTCGCCTATCCCTGGCCAAGGGGTTACTTTTTAAAACCTCAATACAAGAAGGAGTTAGAAATTCTAGACAATGGGCAAAAAAAAACGGATTGATTTTGTCATTTTTCTCGTTGCTAATAGTCAACGCTGTGTCCGCTGTCGTCTGACCTGCGGGGGCTCGTAGGGCACCAGGACGCTCTGTCGTCCCGTGATGGAGTCCTCCACGTACTGGGCGTGGCTGTTCCCCTCCACGCGGATCAGGTGACTGGGAGGAGCGATCTGACCTGGGGAGCGAAGGCACCATTAATACACCTTGGTTCATTGAGTCGAAATACATTGCAAAAAATGTTTAAAAGACTGGAATTAAGTCTATTTGACCATAATTTGAGTAACTCTGACTTATCAAGTAGAAAAATCTGCCAATGGAATAATATTTTTAGTTAGTTTTAGTTTAGTAATTGAGATTTATTTTCCAATTTGTACGTGCAGTAAGACATTTAAACTTATATTTGGGGTAGTATGATGCTTTTACTCATTTTAATCGCAAAAATACTTGCTCCATTGGCAGATAATGTTACTTACCCGCTCAAGCCAATCTTCTTTCAAGAAAATTAAACCTATTTTCAGATGAGTTTATCCGATGTAGGTAGAAATTAGACTTGAGTGCTTGGAAGTAATTGCATTTCAAGCCTCATTTTTCTCATCTGTGGCTAAAAGTCCTTTCATATTTGATGGATAAATACATTTTTATTGAAACTAGTGAAGTAACTTTGAAGTACCCCATTGATTCTGTTCATTTTTTACTGAAAAGATGTGGATAGGGTTAATAATTACTTAGATAGTAACAATAATCCGATCAAATCTGCATTTTGAATTAAAAGGCCAATTCTACCATTGAAATCTGCCCCTTCCTCCTCCTCACATAACGTCCTTAAAAGATTATGATTTGTGTCTTATTTGTGTATTTTAACCTTGAAAAATAACTATCTATCCTCTCACTGTTCTTTTGCGGCCGTGATAACTTTGAATATGACAAAAGTTACTGACCATCGTTGAACTCGCGGCTGAGTTCGTGGTTGGGGCAGCGCTTGACCACCTCAGTGACGTGCTCGGCCTTTTTATAAACGGGCATTGCTCTGATGACGGCGCCCTGGGGCGGGTTCGTCAGCACTTTGATCTGGATGGGGCACGTTTTGGCGATTTGGCAGTACAGCTTCTTCAGATCGGTCGAATACTGAAAGAGATGGGACAAAAACAGGACTTTAGAACAGGGGGGGGGGTCACAATATGATGTTAGTTTTAATTACTGTGAAGCATTTGTTAGAGCCACAGTTACCAAAAAAAAAAGTCTGTATTCACTGTATTCATACATACTGCCCGATCGATGCCATAGAATCCATTATATAACCACTTTTAATACATCTCTTCCAGAAGGTTCACTGCCAAAACAATCCAGAAGTAAGTTCAACTTGCCCTTGATTTGAGTAACTCATTTCAAGAAATGTACCAATGGGGTAAGGTTTTTCCTGATTGAATTAAGAAATTAAGATGTAATCACACTCACAATCAGATTTAGGGAGACGGGGGATGATTGTAACACGGGGAGAGTTGTAACAGCACCACTAATCACAGTCCAGATAAGTGTAATATGATCCTATCAATCTGTAGTCCTTTCCTTTCTGATGAAGTCTGTAAGTTGATTTTATCTGCAAAAAAATAATTTTGATGTCATTTCTTGGCTCCTACATACATTTGTGTTTTAGACATTTAAATTTGCTGACGATGTCACAAGTTTCCAAAATATTACAATGCATTTTCTGCTCCTTTTCAGGCTAGTTTGCTACTACAATTAGCTGAACATTATAAACAGGGGCGGATGGCTATAACACATGATTAAGCACATGATGAAACAACATGCTTTTTCTCATCTTAAGTGCAAAACTCAACTCCAAATGGCTAAAATTGAGGTCAAACCCTTTTCATTTGAGTCATTTTAACTTTTCTTCAACTATCTTAATTTGACGTTTCTAGAGATGAAGCAGAATTTGCATAATCTCCAAAGGTCGGGGGAAACAGCTGTTGCGTAGACACTGGGGCACTTCTGTTTTTTGCCTTGCAGCCACAAAGAGTAAAGACAAGACTATGATTATGACCCACTTAAACACACACACACACACACACACACGCACACACACACACACACACACAGAGGCAGACCACGCTCCCAAACTGAGGCCGGGGAGAGCTCAAAGATGCCTCTCTCTGTGTCTCTCTGTTCTGGAGCCTGTGGGACTTCCGAGGACCGCTGTAAAATGGACCCCTCCAGCTGCAATTTGAACTGGGCCTGGCTTTCATCTGCGCCCCTCATCATAGGGAGCAGGAGCTTTTGAAGAAGGGACTGAGGAGAGCGACCGGAGTACAGATGCACACCCTCCTCACATATAGATCTGCAGCAGCGACTGGTGGATCAAAATGACTTGTTTGTGCGGCAAGTTTTGGAAGACTTACTCTCACTTCTAAAGGCTGTTGGCATGTAAAAGTGTCTGATTATTCATTCAAGCCAGCGAGCGTCTTTCACCTGTTGCTCATGAGCTTGATGAGTCAAATTTGATCAATGTCTTGGCAAAACAATATGACAAGACAAATAAGGATTTCACAACGATTTCATATGATTACTTTTTGTTTACAAATGATGACAATTAAAACCCTGTAGGCGGCAATTTTATTTTAGGCATTGAAAACAACAAATAAAAGTATCACCTCTCCTCCTCCCACATCTAAGTTATACCTAAACTTTCACCCACTTCAACAATGCATATTTCTGATATCCATTGTTGTTGTTTTTTATGAGGTGTTTGTTCAGATCGTTCTTCAATGCAATTCAATTCAATTTACATTGTATAGCCCAAACTCACAACAAAGTCGCCTCGCAGGGCTTCACAAGAATTAGAGAGACAATTAGTGAATATTAATTGTGTCCTTAGACCCTCCTTCTCAGCAAGGAAAAACTCCAAAAACCCATTGGGACAAAGCAAAGAAACCTCGAGGAGGTCCACATGAAGGAAGTTCTTGACCTAAAGCAGTGTTTTCAAATAGGGAGGCGGTGCGATGCCAGGGTGTGATCCCGGGGAAGAGGCTTTTTTCTATTTAACAGTGGCGAAAAGAAAGGCAGAGAGAGGCGCAGATAATGAGACAAACGAAAGTCTCCCGAGAGCTAAGACATAAGAAATATGACGAAGCGCATGCAGCGCTTGGCTTCACTGTGACTACGGTGTGAGACGAGGAAAGACCAGGGGCGAAAGCCGGTGTGGCCCGTTGCTGCGTTCTGCTAAAAGATTGGTGCAGAGAGGGCAGGCTAATCTGTCCATGTCCCCAAACTTTCTGTAGCTTTGTGATGACGCGAGGGCACTTTGCTATGGGCTGCAGTATCATAGGGCCGTCGCATGGAACAGTTTGCCACGTCATGCAAAACCAGTCTGGTTTTAGAAGTCTTCACAGTACTGAGTCTGCTCTTTCAGGGGTTTTTAATGACATTTTTATCTCAACTGATGCTGGCCATTCTGTTGTTCTGGTGCTGCTTGTCCTGTCAGCCGCTTTTGACACAGTTGACCATGGGATCCTCCTCTCTCGACTTCATGACCACTCGGCTTGACTATTGTAATGCCCTTTATGCCGGTTTGAGTGAAAATCCACTTTCCCGACTGCAGCTAGTTCAAAACGCTGCAGCTCGGCTTTTAACAGGTACATGTAAACGGGAACATATCTCACCGGTCTTGGCTTCACTTCATTGGTTGCCAGTGTGTTTCAGAGACATTAATTTTCTCCCATATGGTTTTAAGGGTTGTTCCTCACCGCGGAGGAGGGTCTAAGGATGTGAGATACTCTAAGCTTGTTATGTCCGATTTACTTATTTACGGGACATTACATCTGGTTGTCACATTTCATTTGTGTGTGACTTATCATTCTTGATGTCTGATATTGATTTGTTTTTGTCCATACCGACCTTTGAGATGTCTCCTGTTGTGATGTTGGGCGTTACAAAAATAAATAAATTGATTGATTGCTAAAAAATAAAATGACCTGAACTTGAAGTCAGTTTGTAGGTGCATTTCCTCTTTCTGTGTGCTCACCAAATGATTGAGTTATGAACACAACTGGCAAATGTTTGAGTAAATATTGTAAAATGATTAGGAGGAAACTAATATTTGACCGACTCAAAAGGCAGTTGTTGATTCAAAAAGGCTCGGGTAAGGAAGGAAGGGGTCACAAAGCGCTTTACATGGGACAGTTATCAAGAAGCTTGATTTCAATATCAGCTGCACTAGTTTTTCTTGTTTTTTGTCCCCTGTGGCTTCATTGCTTAAACTTCATCTACAAGTTCACAAACTGCCACACTGCTTTGTATTCATTCCACTCTTTTAATGCCGTGACGGCCAAATGGGGTCTTGGTAATCCAGGAGTCATAAATTATACATGTATGTTTTCCCCCTGAAAACCCCGAGCAAAAGGCTACACAGTGAATCGTTGCTAATGGCCATAACCCAACTGTGTAAACAAACCATTGAAATCAGCGCAGAGCAAACCCAGCTTTAAGCCCTGTATGTGCACAAGTCGCTGGGCGTGGGGCAGCGGGGAAATTTCTCCTGTCAGCTTTACTTCTCAGTGAAATGTGAAGAAGAAGAAGGAAAAAAAAATCGCTCGGAGCTGGATTTGAGAACAATGCAACACAAAATTGCATCTTTATTAAAGTAAAAAAAAAAAGTCTCATCTCTGCTTTGACGTTGGGTATTGCACAAGCTTGGCACGGCGATCTGCGCCTCAGCTCCCCAGGCACTACCTCTCCTTTCATCGAGACAAACCCAAAAAAAAACAGAACATCGTGTCTCAGTGTGCTCTTTAGTCTAAATAACAGTCGTGGATTTCAGAGAGACCCAAATTCACAGCTTTGCTTTTTCCCCCTCATGTGACCTCATTAGAAACTCTCTGAGCATGGGAGGAACTGACAAAACATAAAAACTAGGAGAAATCTAGGATACTACTAAAAGTAGAGACAAATGGGCTTTAAAATATGAATCAGAGGAGCGAGGCTGGGTAACAGAGGGTGGATGTTGTGAAAGATGTGCGTCGCCGACTCAAGTCAACTGCCTCCAATCAAAGCGTTAAAGAAAACAGATGAAGATGAATGGTTGCACTTTCATTGTCCCTCGCTCCAAAACCTGATCCGCGCTGTACTCTTCTGTCACTCAGCTAAATGAGCTGGAGAAGCAGAGGAGACGAGCAGCAGGGAAAGAGCAGAGGAGAGAAAAGAAAGAAGATTATGACCCAAAAAGAACGCTGTGAAGGGTCAGAGTTTGTGAAGCTGCTCTTTGCTCAGTGACTTTATGTTGTTCATATCCAGAGTGAAGGTGCACACAAACAAACAGATGCCACAGGACGTCCCAGCCCTGCAGCTACAAACTTTAGTGCAGAAATGGGCTGTTTGCTCAGAGAGAGAGAGAGAGCGTTAAAGCTAACAGCGTTAGCGCAGGGCGGGGGACAGTTGACTGATGGATTCAGTGGCTCACTGGGCGCGGCTCAGGTGTTAACATGTAATTATGAGCCTTTCATTGGTCACAATGTGAATTATACAGCCACACAGCACTCAGCACACAATACAGAGGCGCTTAATCACAATCCACTGAACAAAACTGTAAAATGAGCAGGAGCCGCACGTGACTGTAACGGCGGAACAGTCTGTTACTGTTGTTTGAGATGAACAGACATCTGTATTTTTATATCATGTGACAGTGACAAACTCATGTAAATCCCATGTACAGTAGTGAATCTGAGCTGTGTGCCTCTAAATCACAGGCACTTCCCGTGTGCAGGTCGGGACAGGCCCACAGCTGGAGTGCTCTCTCCCTCTCTGACAGGCGCTGCGGGCGCATGCAGCGCTCAAGTCCTGACAAACATCAGGCCTTAAACAAGCACTGTTTGGCGCCTCTGGTCTTGTCTACTTCATACCTGACATGTCATGTCATGCCTAGAGCTTCTCCCAAACCTGTTTAATTCAACTTTAACACACAGAGTTTTTCTCCCTGTTTCCCAGTAACAGATATAAAACACCTGCACTTTGCAGGGAAAAATGTGGAGATTAAATGTTTCCTCTTTCACTTCCAAAGAATTCCCAGCATTGTGTTGTGTTGGTGGTCCTCAATGTCCCCTGTCCCAGCACAACCCTGGGCCTGACTCAGGGCATGAGTTTGAGGAAGAAGAAGATTAATCTCAGTCTGGACTGTTTTTCTTTTACTTTGCACATCAGCGTTGATGGCATGCATAGCCAAGAATGAGTTCACTGATAACTATTGAGGAAATGAAATCCCATACATAAAAAGCTTCCAACTTTTTCCTTTAAAAATTCCCCTGCACCTTTCCCATCTGAGCTCAGGACATGTCTGCGGTGATGATGGGCGAGCCACAACAGGCTTTTTGACACAAACAAGTCTGAGCCCCATCTCCGAGGCGTGGGACGGGCCCGCAGATGTTCCAAGGGCAAGCTGCGTCTTGCTGCCTTTCGCTGGAACACTCTTCTCTTTGAGCTGGCTCTCCTCCTCCTCCGGCACAATGTGAGAGCAGAATCAGGCTTAACTTTGTAAAAGACAGAGCCCAGTGAAGAGCGCAGGGTTCAGGAAAGAGGCAGCGCATATTTACACAGGCATTATCTACAGGCGCTCCATCCATTACAGTAATCCCTGGGCTCTGCAGCGCCCAGTGATAGCCCCAACCAGCGCATTCCTCTTCTTTCACTACTATACCCACTGGCAGCTAACACACAGGGCAAACACTACCAATCCTTACGCGCACAATACTTGCACCGATGGACAACAAAAGCTGCCTGATTTGCGACACTCCATTAATTTAGTGAAACAGAGTCAATACGGCATCTGTAAGCTGCGTTATTAGTTTGACCTGACCCGCGCTGAGTGACAGGGGGCAGAGGTGTGCCCACGGGCCAAGTGTGTGGGAACACTTCTGGGAAGTGTTGACGCGATTCGCCTTGAGTGTGTCACAGTACGTCCCAGACAGGAAGAGGTGAGCTGTGGCTTTGGGATTAGGTGTGTCTCCAAAGGAACAATCATCAAAAAGACACTACACAGGCCGCTAAGACTGGAAGATCCCACAGTCTTCAAACGCACCACGATCGACAGTGTCATCTTCAGGGACTGTGTCCGGCACATGGGCCACTGTGTCCAAGAGGAAAGACCAAAAACAATAGTGTTCATAACAGGGTGGACTGTTTACATCATCACAATGACTGGCTGTGTGTTAGTGTGACAAAACAAGGTGAGGTGAGGCTAAACTCAGACAAAAACTACTGGGAGGGATTTGCAGGATTTAGGTAAATGACTGAAAATGAAAACTTAAATGAAATGGCAGGTTGCTTAACATGTGGCCACGACATCAGCAAACTTCAGCCAGATAGTTTGAAGATTTGTTATAGAAGCAAGGTTATTTTTATGTTCAGATCAATAGTGATTTAGACCGTAAGCTGGACACACACTACAGGATATTTAGCCAGATTTTTAGTCTTAGGAGTGGCTCAATAAAAACTTTCTCTCATGGCATCACCTGTCGCGGGACTCCTCATGTGTGTGTATATGTGTCCTCATGTTTGTCCTTAAGTGTGTGTGGTCTGTGCACAGATTTAAAATCCTGCAGTGTGTGGCCACCTTAAGAAAGAGCTACCCCAATATGACTTATTATATATTATTAAGTACTTTTGCCTAGCCCTGATTATCCATGACAAATTGCTGACAATGACTTCTGGGACACGGCGTAATAGTTCCTCAAACCGATCGGGCCAGTCTTGAGTCATGTGTTTTGACGGCTTGGTGCTGGCACAGTCGCGGCGGGACGGGGAGCACGGTTTGGCGGGGCGTGTCATAAGGCGCACTCCCGGTCCGGTGCGTGAGGCAGATGCACACTTTTGTTTTTGGGGCGTTTGTGGGAATAGGCGAAATGTCACGGTCCCACATTCGCCGCGGTCGTCCAGCGCTTCGGGCCAAAAAGAGGGCGGGGCCAGCCGTGATTTTATTTGTGTATCACTGGTTTGGCGAGGCGGCTAATCCCTCTGTGTCGACTCATGGTTGTAAGACTAAATTGTTTACACTAAATTAATGTGGTGCCTAATCCCCTCTAAATCCAGATAAAATGGATCGTGAAATCTCAACAGAAGTCTTTGAACTGCACACAATTGATGGCTTTTGTTAAGTGGATTTACTCGTTTGAGAATTATATTTTATATAGAATAAAATATATATTCTCAAAACTGCTAAGGGGCGGATGTACTTGGGCTTCTTGTGCAATTTTAGAATTCAATATATTTCATTTTTTGCTTAAGTAATGCATCAGTTTGATCTCATCTTTGTTTAGACCTAGTTTAAACCCAATTTTGCCACAGTTTAGGTCTATTTTAACCCATTTTTAGACCTGGTTTAGCCTGGATTTTGCAAAGTCTAATTTTTTATGAGGTGGCTTTGGTGTGATAAGTCTGAGCACCACGGGTCTAAGTGTTCAACTGGGGAAAAGTACAAAGGTTATTGTTTTGTGTGTTTGAATGCCTTCATATTGCATCTTGCCTTTAATAAAATCCCACACAATCGAGATAAGAATACTAGCTTCTATTTCCAAGCTGAGAAAATATACCATCATTACATCCTAATATTTGAAAACCTTTAAAATACGTTAATATTGCTGGTTGTATGGTTGATAATGTAATTGGAATAGGACAAAATAATTTCATAAGTATCTCTATGTCATGTCTTGATTATAGAAAATTAATTTACATCAACTGATCAAATATAAAAGAGGGGTAAGCTTCTGCCTACTCCTTTCGGACATCATATCTGCTCTGTATTAATCTATTTTTTTGGCTTTGCTTACCATGCAGAACTTTGTTGAACTTAGATGCTCACATAAAAAGACGAAAGAACGAATAGTCCCCTGCTGAACCATCGGCATCGTACAGCTGAGCCACTTTCACCGCCGGTTGCGTCCGCCAGGGAGCGACACAGAGTCTGTTGATCGTCGCTTTGGTCCGGATCAGACACACAAACAGCGAACAGGTGGAGGCGTGATGCAACAGCTGTCCCCGAGCCGCGCTGTGGTAATGACAGAGCGGGCGGAGCTGGTTCTGTGGCTTTTTAGACACAGTGACAGTGTGACAGTGTCTTACACCTGGACCGGCCGCTGTTTACCTCTGTCATCAACCAGGCGTCCCGGGACACGGCGCGAGGCAAACCACAGGGCGGCCGGGAGGAGCGGGAGCTGGGAAAATGAGGCTTTGAAATGGGCCCATTGTGGAGATCTAAACAAAACATGCACAATAGGCCAGGAGTGTGGGACAACGGATGCAAATTGGGGAAATGTTATGATCTGGAGCGGGGAAACGTTTTGATGGAAGGGCCACACTGAGTTTTTGAACTGGCTGGAGGCTGCTGGAGCTGGGGGCTGGACCAGTTGCAGTTTGGAGTGTTCCAAACAAGTGGAACTTTCAAATACACAAAGTAAAAGCAACAAAAGGGCAGCAGTTATGTTTGGTGGGTCAGATTGAAAACCCTCCTCTGGTTTACATGCACTGTCCCACCAAAATAAATAAAACAGTTTAGGTTTTCAGCCAACTTCCCCAACTATGGGACTTGGACAGAGTGGTCAAGATGATATTTCTACATACTCTCTCTAAATCCGTGCAGATTGTGCTCAACATTCTCACATCTCATCATCACCGCTTGGTGCACAGACACAAAATGCCTGCGACTTATTTTGCCAGGACAGTGATCGAATTTGACTCGAACTCGACTTGAATCTAAATTATGCATAAAACCTTTGGGAGCTACTTCGAAAGGGTAGGATCTAATGATAGTCACGAACAACCCATTTCCTTAAAGCGAAGCACGTTCATACAGTGGCTACAAAGAAGAACTTAGAACTTCACATTACGGAGCAAAAAACATTGCCGTATTTAGTTTTAGTACCACCTCATAAAGGATTTGACCTTCCACTAAGCACCACCAGGCCCAGCTCTGGACCAAATCAGGACTAAACCTGGTCTAAAATAGAAAGTGGTGTCTGAACTCTTTCGTAAACCATATCTAAACAAGAAAAACTGCATTACTGATGCGTGAATGAAATAAAAAGACATGGAAACGTGTGATAATTTTGCATACGCCACTATTCCAGGCTTAAGCAGAGCTCAAAAGGCTCAAGTCGGTGTTTTTCCTCGCATTAGTTATGGATCGGGCTGAAGTACAGGTCTTGCGTGTTACTTCACTTTGCATATTGCAGCTTGAACTTGACTGTAGTGGAGCCAGGGCGCTGTAAAGTTAAGGCTTAAGAAAAAAAAAACTGCCTGGAGGGTTAGTCCTGACTCAGATATTCATCTTTTTTACAGGCAGATGCAGTTGAGCAATGCAGGTCTTTCAGAAAAAAAGAAAAAAGAAGAGAGCACCTGAGTTTGCCTTCAGCGCATATAGTCAGAAGTAAGTCATGATTCAAGTATCCTCTGGGATGACACGTTACTAGTTCGACCTTTTACAAATAATTAGCGAGTGACTTTTGACAAGGGATGAGACAGAATTTGTGTTTGCATAAATAGAAAGGGTCACACAACGGTCTGTAACTGATCAGCCTTTTGGACATTTGTGAGGAAAAACACAGATCTGACGCTGGAATACTTGGCTCTTAGATCCATTTCAAAGTGTGACAAACAATTCTGTGGCCCCATGCACGAACCTGATATACCACAGATGCTCGAATACTTGAACACATTGCATTCATGAACGCAGCGCTACTTTTAATCTCAAATTTGTCAGATAAACGTTCACGTGGTATATCAGGTTCATGCACGGGGCCACAGAATTTGATTGAAATAATAATAAAGATTGTTGAGTTGAACTGAATTCAGAACGGCGTGTATCATTCTGAAACATGGACGATAACCAAGGGGGATTTTTATGAAGATTCGAGCACACAACTATGAATAAGTGAGAGGAAATGTAGGATTACTATTATTATTAGGGTCACTAGGTTCTCGCTATCGCTTTTTGAAATTACTACTTGACTGGAATCAGCATAGAATAACAAAGTATATACTAATAATTTATACAGAATTTAAATATCAGCAACTACTCAAAGCCTGATGATTTTACCAAACAAAAAGATGGAGGGAATTACTCAAATTAGGGTAAATATACTTAATTCTAATTATTTTAACAATTCTTTTTTGCAGTGCACAAAAGAATCTGGTTCAGGACTTTAAACAAAATAGAGTGATAGTGATTCTGAATTCACTGTAGGCAGATCTAGGTAAATCATCTCTAATTAAGACCACACAAATTTGTCTACATTTGCGCCTACTGTCCACCTGTATACGCATTTGTGACGTCATTAATTTGATATTCTTAAAACTCTCTTCCAACTGGAGATGTAAACGGAGAGGTGCGGACAGAACAGCAGGAATTTTTTTCTCTGGTAAGAACCGAGCGCTTCTGTCAACACTTTTGCTAAAACGGTTGTGTGGACAGGCATTTCTTTACACGGAGGTAGAACAATAAGTTTATAGAAATATCCGGGTGCGTGTGGACATGGCCTAAAACAGTGCTGGGCAGGTTGTCCTGATGGAGGGCGGATTTCATCTCTCGTCAAACCTCACAATCGTGGACCAATGTAAAGCACTACTCTCTACAATTGTCAGCGTTGTGCATCTTGTATGACTCAGTGTTTTTTTTTCCAGGAACTGAGACATTTTCAGTATTTTCTTTGTGTAAGAATGGTGTTTGGTAGGAAAAATGATTTAGTGCTTGAATTTAGAGAATTTATTTACGGTGTGAAGAAGGTGAGCGCTTCAGTGGGTAAAAAATGCATGTGTCAGGTGCTCTTCAGGATCAGAGCCAGGAGTCCATAAACTGAGAAAAGAGATGATCCGAGGCACTCTGATTTGAAGTAAAAGTCCTTTTTGGAAGAAAGAAAGGGATATGCCGACGCGTTTCGGTCACGTACCCAAATCAGAGTGTCTCGGATCAGCTATTTTCACAATTTAGAGAACTGATGTTGATTTTGAGTGGGTTTGGTCTGTCTCGCATCCATTTAACTTGCACACTTAAACTTAAACTGAGACAAAAATGTCAATGGCAAGAAAAAAATGCTTGCTCCGTTGGCAATCTTCATTTTAAACAGTATAAATCTACTCAAAATCTTTTCAATTCAAGCACTTTAAACCATTTTCTTATCTGAGACGAATCTTTTCCCCAGTGTTTGTGTAAGCAAGTTTCCCAAAATGAACTCGTGGCCCAAAAACCTACCGTCCACGTGGCGGACTTGGCCGTGCTGGACTGCTGGAAGGACACGTCGAAGGTGTGCGGCCCGGCGTAGTCCGTGTTGGAGGGGATGGCGGGCGAGGGCGAGAGGGCGTCGAAGGTGGAGCTGGGCTGGGCGTAGGGCGAGGGCGCGGTCACGGACTGAGCGTGGTCGTTGTTGTACGGGCTGGTGTTCGTCGAGCCGCCGTTCTGGATGCTCTGGTCCATGCTGTTGAGGAGCCCCAGGTTTGTGTACTGCGACTGCAAAACGGAACACAAGGGGGGGTTTAGGGTCACGGAAGAGGAATCTGAGCCACACTTTTAGTCTGACGGAAACAAACAATGGGACAATATGAGGTATTTGAGCCGGAAAAACTACTGCACTGCAAAAAGTAATCTAGCGAGAAGTTACGTGTTCTTCTAATAAGGTAATTTGACCATGATTTGAGCAGGTAAGTCAAATTGTTAAAAGAACAGAAATCTTATTCTTTTGGCAGATTTTTTTATTCGGCAAGTCAGAATTACTCAAATTAAGGTCAAGTATTCTTAAATCCAGAAATTTGAACTTACTAAGATTTCATTTTTTGCAGTGTGCCCACATGGCTTTACGTTTAACTGAATCATGACACAAAATAAATGAAGTAGAAGTAATACGCTGATTGGGGAAAAGATACATGACAAAACTGAAAATCTGATAAAAAATAAAAACAAACTTTGGTTGCAAGGCATTTTGAAACATTAACTTTGTTGTTGTTGTTAATTGCAAAGATTGTGATACATTTCCTTCCACAGTTTTCAATCATTTTTCTTTTGACTTTACAAAACACACCAAAAAGTGTCCATGTTGGATGTCAACTATGACTGGGGAAGTATTGTATCGAAAAAAAAATGAAATACAATCTTTAGATAGCAAGTCTTTATGCTTAGTGCAGTGGTTCCCAACCTTTCGTTCAGGCTGGATACAGGCGGGGCACCCCAGTCCAAAACCGCAGGCCTCCTGAATGCATTCAAATGTAAAAAATAAAAAATGTGTCCAAATAGGAATTATTTCAAACCAATAAACAGAATTTGTGTTTTCTGCACATGTAGTCCTGTCATGTTTGGTCATTTAATTTACTCAGATAATATCTCTTCTGGCCTAACACTCTGATCAGACAAAGATCCAGGTTGGGAACCACTGGCTTAGTGGATACAGCACTAAAGCTCAAATAAATAATAAAGAAAATAGACTAAATAGTCTTTTATGGAACAAATGGTCTATTATACTTATCTTTCTGTGTTATGGTTTTTGACCATGAATAATACTGTATAAAGAGTTATGGTTCAAGTATTGTAAACAAGTGTTTTAAAGCTACTAAACCCTAGTTTAGCTAAAGACATTTTGTGCTTCCTTATTTGAGTGGAATCCTGTTTCAAACTTCAGTAGTGAGCCCATCTCCTCCAGGTGTGGGGAACTGCCCAGCTAAAGCTAAATAACCTCACACTAGTCTCAACCTGGTTACACTGTCCTTAACAATAGCTTTCCACTGAGTTCTGCTGACTTTGAGTGGCACGAGAGAAAATGTCAATGTGTATCAGTAGGTCCAAACTCCAAACTGATGAAAATTGAGGACTATTGCCTTACGATATTCCCTGTTTTTTGAATAGCGAAAAGTAATTAAAATGTGCACCCAAAACAGGAAAAAGGTCACCAGGAACCAAGTCTAAATTGTGAACAGAGCCGGACACAAAAGCATTTTGCTCCTAAATTGTCTGTACATATACATTTTGACACAAAATGTATATAGGTCTTTCAAATAGTGAAAATTTGTAATTTGGGATATGTTGAATGAAAAGCTGTCTTTTCTAACGTCATAAAAATATCAACATCAAAATGAGCCTGCCTTTTGAACGGCTCATTGAAATGATCAAATCCTAATGACCCAATGGCTCCCAATAAAGAGCCACGAATCCCACCACTAGTCATGTGGCTGATCCCCGATAATGTGGCGTGATGAGATAAAGGTCCGATTTGCTGAGGAAGAATCAACATTTCCTCCACTCGCCTACCGCTCCGACAAACATTTCACAACCTCCAAAAAGAGCTGTTTAGTCTGGCGCTGCCATCAACACAGGATGGACTCGTACTTGGGGTCACAGCCAGTCCCCCTTCCGCCTCGGTCCGCTCCGCCATTCACCCCATTCCGTTCCATTTATACCCGGCACATTCCTGAACGCCGTGCCACGACCCTCAATCTTTAGACACTCATTAATCTCCGCAGGGCCCCTTCTCTTGTTTATCCCCGGCATGTCCCGCCACCGCAGCTGTCCGCCTCACGCCCACTCGCCCCTGGCCAGGTGTTAGGAGGATGACCAGTGAAGAAGAAGGAGACAGGGGCAAGCTAGGTCTTTCAACACTAATAACCGAGCTTGTGAAACGTGAAGCGGAGGTAGGTATCGCAGCTTTGACACTGCAAAAAATGAATATCTACATTTGTTTAAAGCAGTGGTTGTCGACTGGTGGGTCTGGAGGGTCGCAAGGCTTTCCTAGAGACTATTCTTTCAATATTTTATCTATTGAAAAAGTATAAAAACACAAAAATACAACCAGAGTCTGTTAATATGATGTTTTTGGTCATGATTTCAGCTTTACAGGTGTGTTCAATACGTAAAGCAACAATTATATGATGCAAAAGACAATATTTTGCATTATTTTCAACAGATTTAAGCAGAGAAATGCTTTGTAGTTTGTAATACATAGTTTATTTGGGTCGCAGCGTGTGGTTATAGGGTGATGGCGAGTCCTTACCATAGAGTGTAGATAATAATGGATAATCTGTGTGGCTTTCGTAAAGGGAGGCCAAAAGGTTTCTATGGAAAGTCAATAGAACTATGCTAACTGGCTTCACGGAGAACTAGTACCATTATTATCAACACTCTATGGTCCTTACACCACACCATTCGAGAATCACTCAAATACAGAATATTAATCAAAATTTGAGTGTTTTCGACTTCTGGTAGTTAAGATTTAGAGACTTTTTTGCTTTTTCTGGACTGTTTCTGATTTCAAGTAAACTTATTTGCCAATTATAATTTTTTTGCCCTATTGGCAGTTTTATTTTCTTATTTGAAGTGAAGATTTCCTTAAAACTAGTCAGAAATATCATGAAATAAGACAAATCATCTAGATCAGTGGTTCTCAACCGGTGAGTGAGGACCCAAACGTGGGTTGCGGAACCAATTTCAGTGGGTCGCTTGGGAATTTCATCCACTGAAAGTGTTCAAATGACTGGTGCAGACTTCTTTTGACCATAATTTCAACTTTATGGGTTTATTAAATTCTTAAGTCAACAAAAATCTGTTGGAAACAAAATTTCTGGGTCGCTGCTAGTCATTTTGGAGTAATGATGGGTCATATCCTGTAGATGACAGTAGTAAATACGTCTAATCTAGTCAAAACTACTCAATCGTAATATTCTGAAATCCAGTCATCTAACTCTTTGTCAGTGGGGTCACCGGGGTCAACTTCTCCCTACTTGTGTAACAGTGCCACGGGGAGAAGCCGTTTAAAGGAGGAGGGTCAGTGTGTTCGGGGCATGGGGCTGCTTAACCCCCTGTAACAATGACACCGCGGCTTAAAAGAGCTTGACTAAAAGGACAATTATGTTGGGCAGTGTTTTGTGAATGGGACGCACGCACACACACACAAAAAGCAAAAAAGCCATTCTAGTGGAAAAGCCTCAAGCGCTCGGCCAAAGAAAAGCAACACGGCGACATGACAATGAGCTAATAACACGGATATTGTGGAGGTTAGAACTCGGCGAGGGAGAGGAGTGGCACTGTAGTCCGGTCCATAGCAACTAAGGCATGGTTTGTGAGAAATTTAACAACCGATTTCAAAGAGCTTAACCATATTTGCATAAAGAATCTATTGTGTGTGTAATGTATGTAGAATGTATGAATTTATTGAGGAATCTTTATTCAGGCTGCACAATATATCACCAAATGTTTGTCATCGCAAAAGCCACAATATAGTGCTGTGATCTTAGAAGTAGAAATGTTTAGTAAAATCACATTATACACACATAATATTGCATTTTCTTTCTGTCTGTCAGCATTTTTTAGACATGTTTCTGTGTAAAATTGGCACATTTTGGCTCATTTCCTGATGAAAATCACTGTTTCAGGTGTCAAAACCCTCAAATCCAAAGCTCCCAGACCTGCTTTTTCAGTGAGAAGGGAAAAACACATTAAAAATTCCTGCCGCGCCGTAGACTATGTTTCTGGCGTTTTTTCTGGGTTTTGGCTTCCGAGACCTGGCAACTTTGTGCGCAGCCCTAGTTTAGAATTCAAAATGAACTAAGCTCATGAAAATTAATCTCCGTTGGTAGAACGTGTACACAGTGGCTTTGAGTAGTATCCAGCCTGAATGTATTAGGTTCGGCTAAGCCCTCTATTGTACCAAATAACTACTATAAATATGACTCACTTTAACAGTCACATTCGTCCTGCAGTCATCAAATAACATACTATAAAAAGCAATGTGGCAGTTATTTAACCTGAACAAATGTTAGTAATTTAATCTTATTAGAAACTAGGGCTGTGTGATATGTGAAAAAACAGCAATTAACTCTTGCGACAACTGTATTATTTCGAAATTTTGTTAAACCATTGGAGCACAGTGTGTTCAATTTAATCCAAACAAATGGAAAGTAATGTTTTTTTGCGTGACAAGGAGAAAATTATGCTATTATGTGTTTTTCTTTCACCCATTGTCAGACGGAAGGCCAAAGAGATATGTCAAAGTCCACAGAACACGGTTGATTCAGAAAAACGAAACCCTAGTCATTCTGGGAACTGCCGATATGAGCCAATCACAGTTTTCCACCGTTATAATGAGACTGTGGTGATTCAGAGTTGACGCAGGCCCTGATGCTGGCAGCTGCGATGGAGAGAGGGAGGGAGTGGAGGCATGACAGGCGATAATTATCAAATATTATGCTCAGGAAAGGCCCAAATGCAGACAAAAGCGGGGCATAAAACAAAGAATAGAGCTTGATATTGAATACTTGAGCGCATTCCGAGATCCACCGGTCTAGAACGCGTCGACGCACACAACGTTTTGGTGTTTAATCGGGTGGAAGTGGGATGTCAGCGCTAAGAAAGCAAAGTGATGGGGGTTTGGGGCCACTTTGATGAGATCTTATTGCACTGTAATACTGCCAGCGTTTAATAACCAGTTCAGCGGCTCTTAAAATTCCTCGTGTTTATGGCCGATGCCGCGCTGACCCCTTCGGGACCGGTGCTACATCAAGCACCCTGACACTCACAAAGGCTTTTTAATATAGTTTCGCAAAAGGTTGGCCTGTCGACTTTGGGCCTCGGAGCCAATTTCCCCGCGAGGAGGGAAAAGAGTGCTGGGGTAAGCGTTTTGAAACAGCACAAAATGGAGGAGGTTTTTTTTTATGTCACAAGGCGGGGGATAATGAGGTATTTGCCAACATTGTGCAAACTGATATTTAACTTGTTGCACACAGGCATTACCATCACTGTCCTGAGCCCCGGTATTTGCAGCTTTCTACAATGTACTATGAATAAAAACACATAACTCACTGGGTATTAGCGCTGCACAATATATCACTGAATTATTGTTAGAGCATTGTTAGGTGACATAATTTCACTAAGGTCTTCCATCTGACTGAGATTTACTTTTTTTCCTAAAACAGCCCAAAATTAAAACACATGGTAACTTAAAAATGTGCAAAGTAAGTCCTAATTTTGCAATCTTTTATCTGTTATTAATACTGTTTAACCAAGCTAATATTGTTTTCCTCAATATCAATAACGGACTAAACAGCAAAGCAGGATGAACAGGTTAGTATTTATGTCATTATGAATCATAGATCATCAATAGAAATACTGGTTACCAGCTACAGTTTGGCGGGAAAAGCCTCAAGGTTCTCATGACATTTTGTAATTGATTTAGGGCGATCACTTTTCCCTCTTTTGGCTGTTACGCTGAGCTCTTTTCCCACCTTTTCAATGTTCAAAGTGAATTGTAAAACCAACAAAATAACTTAAATTTACATGAATACAATGACATACTATCCAAACTTCTTGCAGAAAATGTAAAATGGGTTTACAAAACTTTCTGGGTTGGAATATCGAGTGGCCAATTATGTTTTGGGACAAATCCAATGGTTCTAAGTGGTTAGTTTTAATCTTTCAAGTCCATTCCACCAAATCACACAATTTGTCCCACTTTTACTACTTTTAGAAGTGTCCTATTGTCAATCGAGCAAAAAGCTAGAGTGACAAACCATCCAAGCAAATGTTTTCAAAAAGTGGTTATCTGGACTTGGTTGTTTATAACTAAAAACTCTCGCCTCTCATTCAACAAGGATCACTTTTGGAAAACTCCTGAATGACCGAGAGCTTTCAAATACAGTGACAAGTCATACATTATCTTTCCCCCCTTAAATCTGCATGCAATGTGCTACCAACCAACCACTCATAATTAGGGTGACCACCTCAGAAAAGTGGCAAAAGTGGGACCAGTTGAGTGATGTGATGGGAAATATTTCAAAACTTCAAACTTAAAGTAGAAGAAGATTGTAATAGCACCAATTAATTTGCTGTTTTAGTCCCAAAACAAACAGGGATAGCGATAGATTACAAAATTACCCAAACCAGAAAGCTGTCTACCCAATAATGCACATTTTATGCAATGTGTTAAGTAATTTCCAATTTTTAAAACATTTAAAAAGTGGGACATTATCTAAATGGCTGTAAAGTACAAGTAACTACTCACAATTCTAGATACAATTTCTACTACACTGACACAACGAATCAGGGCATCAACAAACCAAAAACTAGCCATAAATTCATCTAAATAGTAAAAGTGCCACTGGTCATTGGACGTCCCGTAAATGCTTTCCATCGCTTATTGGTGGCCACAAACCCCAGATAAGCCTGGAGCTCACATGAGGACCAGTGGATGGCAGGAACCAGCGTAGACCTATAGCCTCAGGGGTGGAATATCTTCAGCTCTCTGGTGGCCCGACTGCGAGTGTGTCTTTTTTAGGGCCCGCTGCATCGGTCGGTGGGTGCCGAGTGACCACGGGGTTAGAGTGGAAAGTGGGGGTGGAGGTATAGGCATTAAGGGATCAAGAGAGTGGGTGGGGTGGGGTAGGGGTAGGGGGTGGTGGGGCTATCTCCACCTCATACCTGCTGGGGTGGGCAGAGCAAGGTTGATTGTATCTACGTCAACACACCATTAAAAGCAATCACGGGCTAAAACGGCAAACGCCTCGGTCAGTCGGCGGCTCCCGGGAGGCTACTGTGGGCTTTAGGGAGGGAGGGGGACAGGGAGGGAGGGAGGGGAGGGGGACACAGGGGCGCAACTCGATACCCAACGGAGGGGGTTGATAGAGATGGACGGACGCTTCCAAAAAGGCTCGGGACAAAGTTAAAAGACACGGGACGCCGGCACACCTGCTATCTGCAACCTGCAATCTGAGAATCAGTCAGCGCTCGCTCGGCTGGCAAAGGCCGAGGGCACGGGGTCTGGGGGCTCCAAATGTAAACACGGAGAGGACTAAAAGGTGCAGGCTGGCGGTTGGAGGGAGAGAGAAAAAAATAAGGCATTGTTGGAAAAGAAACTGGCTTTTTTTTCACCTAAGCTTGCCAGTGTGCACCATCTTATTTAGGAGTTGAGGGAAAGGAAGCTGTATTTTTACTTTTAAATTTAGATCATTTAAAACAAAAGTGAAAAAGTGCAAAGGTAAACGGACAAGAGCAAATCGTCCCCTTAGAATGATGAAGTTCAATCTGACATTTTTGTTGAAAGTGAGTTATTCACATATTCTTGTTTCTGGACCCATCTGGTACAGTATATCTATTATTTGTAGATTTTGAAGCATTTCTATTTTTTTAATGGGCAAAAACACATTACCCATTTCCATTTTGCTCTAAAAGTGGTCAGATAGGACGCAGATAAAACCTTATTATTCTGATGGGGGTAGGTTTCTATAAGTCTCAACTTCAACCTACTCCTTTGTTCCTTTTACTGTACTATATATTTTTTTCAAAATAAAGATTTCAATCAATTCTAAGGGGACAGAATGCTAAAGTACAAATATAGGACTAGTCTGACTTGCTTATTGAGTTTCAATGTTCCTTCATAACCATTCATCGATTCAGTAATTCAAAAATAAATAATACAGCAAAGAAAAAAATCAGGTCAATGAACTGAATGAAGGCCTCAAAATAGTCAAACCAGCTGGAAAGGAAAAAAATCTATTCCCTGACGCCGAGTAGCAGCCATTTTAGACAAATATGCTCCGCCAGATGTTTGCATTCCCCTGCTTTCACAACAGGCAACCATGCAATCACACACAGTCACATCGCCCACAACAAGAGGCCAACAGAGCGGGACGAAATGCACCACCAATCCGCCTATTCCCAGTAAATACAGCGTGAAGTCGTAGTAAATTCACAGCAGTAGTAGTTGAATAAAGAAGTAGCCATTTATTCTAACTGTGCGTAGATTGTTACGAGATGTTTTTTTTCTTTTGGTCTAAATTACAAGCGGTCTATAACACTTCACAAGTTTGACATCAATGAAGATCAGCAGGTTTGACTTTGAAAGGTGTTTTTGTGTCAATATTAATATAAGGATTTGATTTTTTTTCCCTAGAAGTGGATCGAAATTTGTTTTGCCCTCCTTTAGTAAACTGTAAACTCAAGACATTTGTGGAAAATACTACTGTGCATCTAAATATAAACCATTTAAGTCAATTTCATGAGTTTGCAGGCTACATTTCTTGCATTTCTGTGACAGTGACCCTAAAAAGTGACCCTGCAAACTGTGAAATGTGCTACTAAACTCATCTCTATGAAGAAAAGGGATTTGGAAAGGTGTTAGGAAAGTTAGGAACGTGTTCGGGCCACAGCTATCAATCTAATTTACCCACTCCCTCTTGCATTATCAAACACAGTGCTTTTAATAACAGGACCATAAATGATTTTGGAGTTTTCCTCGCGCGGGCCTTACCTCATTGAAGGTCGTGGTGCCGCCTGTCTCCAGATACAACATGTTGGTGCTGAGGTTGAGCAGAGCAGCTGCTGTTTGCTCCACTGGCTCCAGGATTCACCAAATCTGTTTTTCCCACTCAAACAGGAGTGATGCGGGCTGTGGATGCGGAGTGGCCTTAGCAGGAGCTTCTATAGGAGTCTATGGCGGGGGCCTATATACCGGCAGCAGGGGGGGAGGGCTCTCGCGGTACCTGTCCAATACCTGAATCCACACCCAGCTCCTCGCCGCCTCCTTTTGAAGATCCTCGAGGAAGAAGTCAAGCAGCTAATTACTGTTTTACTCTGACGCGCTTATTCAAACTCGGCTATTTTTACTTGTTTGGGGTCAATCAAAGAAAGCAAATGGTGCCAGAGACATATCTGAGAGCACACCTGTCGATCTGTTGAAATTGAAATGTGTCACAAAACAAAACTGTTGATATTTCCACATTTTGGGCAAAACGTTTGTGTTTTGAAATGCTTTTGTGGCCGTTATAGCATGCCAAAATACGCAAATATGCAAATTATTTCTGATTTATACATTTTCATTTTATTTTTCAACTTCAAAATGTCAGAATAGGTTGTGTTTCTTGTTCAATTTGTGTTAGGATTTTATAAATTCTTACTATTTTGTTGAAGGCACCTGTATCCCTTCCACACTTTTGAGCCTCTGTAGACCTCATCCCAGCCTATTTTTCTACTAAATTAAATAGATAGTTGTGCTCCAAACACATTCCACACGCAGAGATGAGTTTAGATGCACATTTCACAACTTGCGGGGTCATTTTTAGCGGCCACTGTCCCAGAAATGCAAGAAAAGTTGCCTGGAAATCCATGCAATTGACAAAAATGCTTAGTTTACAAGACACTAAAGGAAGGCTAAACAGATTTCATTCCACTACGAGGAAAAAATCAGGTGTAGTGCCTTTAAACAAAAATAAATTAACTTTGGATTGGCTTAATATGTCTGTTATACTGTACATCGTGTTTGTATCATTATAATCAATTGACAATGTGCATATTCATTTTGTATGACCAAATTCAGGGCAGATTAATGCCTGACAACTACTTCTTGTGGCATTCTATACAAATAGCATCAAATATTTTCATCAAATATTATGCAAATGTGTTGAAATGTACCTATTTCCTGCTGATGGCGTCACGTGTGCAGCAGAGAACCTGGCAGCGGGTCGGCCCGGGTCAAAGTGGGCCTGAGAGTGAATCTGACGTGGCATGTTGTCAATAGTGTGGAGTCACAGAGGCCGTTTTGCATGTGAATGATGGTCCCGCGGCCCCTCGCTCTTCCCCAATGCAGAGGGGCAGAAATAACAATGTGGCTCCTGTCGGCTGCTTGTATCTATCAGAGATGGCTGATGGGGATCTGTTTTGGAAACACGATTCTGTCTGAGATCCCGGTCCCACTAAAACTAATCACTTTGACTGTGACCCGAGTCTGCACAGAGCGAGAGATGGCAGCGCCTGCAGAGGACAGAACACAGGTCTCTTCTCTCCATTGCTGCACTTTATGCACTTTCAAGATGTGCCTGATGGTGTTGTTCACAGCAACAACAGAGGAAATGCATGATTTTTAGTTTTTAGTTAGTTTTTAGTTGCTGTCCAAACTTCAAACTCCTAACTTTACTAACACATTTCTAACATCCCATTTCTTCTGGATACGTTTATAAGCAAGTTCCACAGTCATATTAGTTTGATGGATAAAAAGGCTTCATAACTAAAGCACACCACATCAGAAATGTCTGCTTTTAAAAAGAACTGGGTTCTTTAAGGACAAAAACAAGCAATAGTCTTGTTCTTTCATCATCAAATTCAAAACTGACTCTAGGACACCCACACACTACTGGATTTTAAATCTGTGCACAGACCACACACACTTAAGGACAGACATGAGGACCCACATACATACATACACACACATGAGGAGTCCCACCACAGATCATGTCACGAGAGAAAGTTTTTATTGAGCCACGCCTCCTCAGACTCAGAAAGACTAAAAATATGGATCAAAATCCTGTAGTGTGTGGCCAGCTTTAGTTGTGAAAGAAGTGGAAGCCTGAACAAATGTAGTTGCTCCACACCCTTTACGTTGTTCATTTACACTGCATTAATTTTTATCTGCTTTATCTACATAAATATTGTATATTTATGTTATATTATCCCATTTTAATATTTTATGCATGTAAATGTGTACATATTCCCAGATATCTACAGTTGTGGCCAAAAGTTTATGCATACCCTTTCAAGTTTACATACTAATTCATCTTTAGGTGTTATTTTTTTCCACTCATGGTTAGTGGTTGTGCGAAGTTTACTCCTTTGAAATCATAATGAAACAGAAACTACTCAAATGTCCCGTTTACATGACCTTCAACAACTGCCAGGAAAATTGTTCAGGACTCAGGAGCAAACCCTCAAGTAAAAAATGTACGCATATGAGCTTGTTTGTCTTTGGCTCTGTGCAAAAAGAAAGAAAGAAAGAAATGGGACTGCCGTAAAGTGGCCCGTTTACAACCACCCCATCCTGAAGGAGATCAAACTGTGCATCTATCTTCCGCGGGGCAATAGAGCATGAGTGACCTGGGCGGACAGAGCGGGCAGATGACGAGGGAGGGTCCGACCAGGGGGCGAGTGCTCTGCCCCGTGGCCACAATAGTTTAAAGCTGTCTGCAGAGTTTAAGTGTCCACACCCCGCTCCGGCCTGGGGGGGCCGCGGGCCACAGGTCAGGCCTCACAACAAAAGGCAAATCAACACTTTAAAGACACCAATTTAATGGGCTCCTAATGTCTCCAGCCCCAGCGCTCACCAGGCCAGGCCTTTCTAGGTGATAATTGGCACAAACTTCTCATTATGTTAAAACAACTTTGGCAGATCTGAAAGGAACTTAGAGCACCTCGCATTAAAGGAGACAAAGGTGGGTAAAAATAGTGACAGGCTGACAGGCACAATGGGACCAGGCGCTGCTTATCATCAGCCGGTAGGTAGGGGGGCGCTGTATTAACAAAAAGTACTACCTCGATATTTAGAGGGACTTTCTAGACAACAATGATCAAACGATATATTTGCTAACCATGAAAAATATGTAGAAATGTGCTGGTGCTGGTCTTGAAAAAACTGCAAAAGTGATGAAAAAAGAAAATTATTATACCGTTTTTAAGAGATTCAAATAATAATAATAAGTATTTCGACCAATGAAAGCACTTTGCAATTTTCTGAGAGATTATTTTTCATTTAAGCATGAAATAAACCTATAAAACTGAAATCATGGCCAAAGGAACAAAACCTGTCGTTTTTAACAGACTCAGGTACTTTTTTTGTTGATAAATACTGAAAATAATTGCATGTAAAAGGTTGATCCTCGGAGCTCTGTTGTCTGGGGCCTTATGCTCCAGGTAGGGTCTCCCATGGCAAACAGGTCCTAGGTTCAGAAGCTCCTGATGATGAGAGACCATCAAGGCCGGTTACATCGCCCAGAGGTGAAGGAGCGTCGCGGGGCCGTCCTCCTGTGGACCCACCGCCTGCAGGAGGAGCCGACCCGGCAACGGATAAGGGGAAGAAGATGGATGGATGTGAGAGGCTTGTGACACTGAAAAAGTTCAGAACCACTGCCCCAGACAACTACCTACAAGGAGACACATTTGACCTGATCTAAGCAAATCAAGGTAACTCAATAGACATCATTATCTGTCCAATTGTTATGCTTTTGTCAAGTCTCTTGATTTTACAAAGTCACAGGTCTGAAACTACAGGTCAATTGTCCGGGGCTTATCGCTGCACTGGCCCCTGGATTAGCTTACTATAAACCACCAAACTGTGGCCTTAAGTACCGAGTGTGTGGCCAAAGGGCTGCTAACGCCGAGCTTTAACTGTTAAATTGAGCTAAGAAAACTGAGCAGCGGTGACTAAAGGTCCACAAATCAGGAGGCTCAGACAAAAGAGGCTTCCTGAGGTTCTCTCCTTTTAAGAGGCTGCTCCCTAAGTCCTGTAGATTAGTCCAGTATCGCGTGTCGAGTGGCAGAGCTGCACAGACACCTGTCCTCAAAGTGTCTAAGCACCAGTCACCTCCACACAGCATCACCTGGGTGGCAAACGCACAGCCCTGACTCTGTAGGCACCGCAAAGCTCACAGCTGTTCAGGGTTTTATGAGATCTGCCTCTGAAATCAAATAACAAAGTGTCCTGGAAAAGTAATAATTGTTTGTATCTCTTAGATAAGCAGCAAATATATGATACAGGTGCTAAAAGGACTAAAAGGACAAGATTATGCTAAAACAAATGTATGTTTAGCTCTCACTCTTCTTACATCACGTTTTATAACAAACATTTCAAATATTTCAAACTTTCTTTATAGGATTTCCACATCACAAGTGTAAAAATGTGGTTAATACTCACCGCAGGCATTATTCCATCAAACTAAGTAGAATAATGAAACATTAATATGTACTTTATCCGGTTTTAATGATGGGCTAAATGCTTTAGTTGATTACATAAGGCTGTGGATTAGATTAGAATGCACCTCTTTGCACAAAGTATTACACAATGCAATTCATGGAGAGCATTACAGTTGTATTTTGCGCAGAGAAGATAGACCTAGACCCAGAGCACATGGCTCATTTTGCATTTTAAATGCATTCTGTCAATGCATTGTTTCCACTCTAAAGATAAAATGAAGGCAAAAAAGGTGACACAAATGTACAAGCTGTGATTGTTAGAGGTTTAAGTGTCTGCAGAGCCCAAAAAAAAACACATTATCATATCGGATAGGTTTTGGTTCAGGTACTCGCCGATAGTTGTTTGGAAACATTGATTAATTTACTCACAAAACATATTATTTTAAAAAACACTACTAAGACAGTTTTTCCAATTTATATACTATTTCATCATAGTCTACTGACCTGCATTTTTAAATTAGTTTTATGTTAAACCTTTACAAACATATCAGCATGTTTCTGATGAATAAAAGTGAAAACAGAGATATCTATGAGGTTTAGTCTTTGTACTGATTTTCTTCCTCTTTGCGCTGAAGTGAACTGACAAAGGCTCTGCTCTGAGGGAAAAGCGAGAATCCCAACACAAACATATAATTACATCTCCTCAAACCCAGCCTCGACTGAACTCTTGACTACCCGCTCTTCGTTTCATATCACATTATTTCCATTTCCACTGCGAGTTGCCCTCCCCGTGGTCAGCTGATCGGCGTCTTATCAGGCCGTAGATCAGCTGTTTGTGGTAGGATATAGCGTTACTCCTGCCACTGTTTCTGCCACATTCCTGCATGTTATTCTAGCTCCTCTTCGCTGTCGCCACCCCCACCTCTGCGCACACACACACACACACACACACTCACACTCACTGATAGATGGGAGCGGGGACCTCTGCTCTACAGGCAGGTGCTGCACTAAATTGTTGCCCTGGAGCTACAAGGAAAATAGTCCAAAAGGAAAAAAAAAAAAGAGGTATTTCAGATTAAACGCAAAAGCAACACAACAAATAAGTGTCCCGAGGCGGTGAGGAGGAGTGCGCGGGTTTAATGAGTCATGGCGGGACACACCCCCTGCTGGTGCGGAGAGGAGAATGCGCCCACCATCCAGCACTCTCTTCTCAGGGGTTATAGCACACGGGGCAGGGCGATTGGCACAAGTCCACGGCACAAAGCCTTATTTTGGATGTTGCCCCAGCGGTTGACGTGCCAATCACGCGCCACGCCCCTCGCCCTGATGCAGAGGAGGTGTGTGGTGAAGGTGGTGGTGGTGGAGGGGGGGGTGGGGCCGTTAATCACCAGTTCAAGAGAGCATATACCCCCCGGGGGGAAGCGCAGGGTAGCGTTACTCAGCTCCTCAATCATAACTTTTATTTGCTGTGTTTTTTCCACTCTGGCTGGACAACAGCATTCCTGCGGAGGGATGGGACGGCGCTGCATCGTCTTTCATGAGCAGAAGTGACAAGGCTGCGTCCTCGCTGTAGCTACCAGAGTAAACAACAACACTGGCAAATCCGCAAACAAGCTAATATTGGTTTATCTGCGCTGGTTATACAACAGGATCCTTTCTTTGTTACTTGTTGAAATGTTACACTATACTGCACTCTTTTCATACAAAGCTTTAAATCAGGGGTAGGCAACGTCAGGCCCGGGGGCCAAATCCGGCCCTCCAGCATAGAACCTCTGGCCCCTAAGATGATTTGGGATAATGCACAAATCAGCAATCAAATACCTGCTAAAGTACTCAAACAATGCAGAAAATACTGTAAATTTCTTTACAATGTCCAGGAAAACACCCCACACAATTTTTAGCTTTATTTGAGCAGGTATTTGTGCGCTTGGGACAGATAGCATATAGCATCTAAAACCAGATGCACCGATAAATCAAATTTTACTTGAAAAAAAAAAATCTTTTTTTGTCAGAATTACTCAAATTACAGTCAAATATTCTTAAACCCAGTAATTTTAACTCGCCAAACCATACATTTTTTGCAGTCATTTATAAAATTTGTAGAAAGTGATGCTTTATTTTGGGTTATAGGCCCTCGGTGTTTAGACAATGAAGAAAATCGGCCCTCCATCAAGAAAACCTGCCTACCCCTGCTGTAAATGTTGTACAAAATAGGTTATAAAAATCTATTTCAATTTGAGGACAGGGGCCAGTACAACTCTATGGGAGAGAAACAGTTTTGGAAATAAATTTCCAAAAAGACAATTGACAAATGTTTTCCCAGATCATTATTTGATAGTGATTGGATTCACAAACCTGCCATATTATTCTTATGGCTGAAAGTCCTTTCTACTATGCAACATCATGAACATGTTTTTGAATATCGTCACCACTTTTGGACACCTCTATGAGAAAATAATTAGACTGTAGTTCATACAGTTGTGGCCAAAAGTTTACATACTCTTTTAATCATTTGGCCATTTTTCATAGAATATGAATGATAACACAAATATCTTTTTTCCCCCTCATAGTTAGTGGTTGCATGAAGACATTTATTGCCAAAGAACTGAGTTTACTCTTTTGAAATCATAATGAAACAGAAACTACTCAAATGTCCCTGATCTAACGTTTACATGACCTTCAACAACTGCCAGCAAAACTGTTCAGGAGCAAAGAAAAACTCACTTCCGCTGAAATACAGGACTCTCTGACAAAATTGGACTCTACACAATGTGTGAGCTTTTGATCAGGGACATTTGGTTAGTTTCTAGTTGAAAAGCATAAACAAACAGGTTTTTTGATAATAAATGGCTTCACACAACCACTAACCATGAGTGAAATAAAGGTTTTTGCGTCATCATTCATATTCTATGAAGTTTACATACCCTGACAGAATAGTAAACTTTTGTCCACAGCTGTATGTGCTGAGAGAGAACACATTCAACTTTGTGACAGTTTTTGTTTCAAGTGAATTGGCCCAGGAATTACAGATAAATTAGACTAGAAATCTGCATTTTGAAAGTTACCATAGTTGCCAGGATATCTTTTCCACCTCCATTTTAACCTATAGGCTCTTTAGAATGTTAGATTACTCAGATAAAGGAATGTGACACAGTGCTATCGGCAGACTGTGAGAGGTAACCGTCTACAGAGGCCACCCAGGTCAAACACCGCTCTGATCGTATCAACCGCTGCCGCACAGACATCTCACAACACAAACTGATAAACTGCAGCCGCTCAGTGAATCTGCACCGACTTTCACAAGTGTCTGGGGGAAAGTCCCACAAAAATACATCACTATTTGCATGTTGTTTTCTTATGGTCTGCCTTTGGAATGAAGGAGAGTCCTAACAATTCAAAAGAAAAACAAGCCCGATAGAAGCAACAAGTGCAATGAACTCTAATGAACTAATAGTGATGGCAGCTAGAGGTCCTGCAACCAACAATTACTAAAGCTCTAATGGCTCTGCACACAGTTCTATTAGTAAAAGCCAAATTGATGCATAAGTAAACAAACATGCATATTTTTGTACAGTATTATCTGTTTTCCAAGATGGCTTTCTTTCACGGATAGTATTATAAGTATCTATAATCACTTGAATATTTGTGATTTCAATTATGTTAAATAATAATCACAATTCGTAGGCAAAGATTCTTCAGTCTTCATCTGTACTCTGTAGTTGAAGTGTCGGATGTTTCGATCTTAGTCCAAAGATCTTCCTCAGCGATTAAAGACTTGAACACGTTGGTGGGTCTCTTAAGAGCAAACCAGAAGGAGGAGTTAACCTCTAAGTCCCTCCTCTCTTGGTGCTAAAGGTTGGAAAACATCTTAGCTTGTTCATACTTAATAGGGCTCCTTACCTCTCTACTGCCTCACCCTGGGATAAGTTCTAACCACAATTATTATTTTTGCCATAATTGTGCAGCTCTTGTGCACATTATGTTGCGAATGATGCACCTGAATTAAACTTTTTAGTCTTGCTTTAGTTTCTCTAGTATTTCTTTTCTTGTCAATAATAATAATAATAATAATAATAATAATAATAATAATAATAATAATAATAATAATAATAATAATAATAATGCATTTTATTTCTTAGGCGCCTTTCTTGACACTCAAGGTCGCCTCACATAAACAAGTAAACATTAAAAACAGTTAAAATACAAAGTTAAAAACAGCATAAATAACAGAGGACGGTGCAGTTGTGGCTACAGTGAGTATAGGCCTGTCTAAACAGATGAGTTTTTAGGATGGATTTGAAGTGCGTGAGTGAGTCGGTGTTACGGAGGTCAGGGGGGAGAGTGTTCCAGAGCTGGGGAGCAGAGCGGCTGAAGGCTCTACTCCCCAGGGTGACGAGGCGGGCTGGAGGGACAGTGAGCTGGAGAGAGGAGGAGGAGAGGGGAGGGACAGTGAGCTGGAGAGAGGAGGAGGAGAGGGGAGGGACAGTGAGCTGGAGAGAGGAGAAGGAGAGAGGAGGGACAGTGAGCTGGAGAGATGAGGAGGAGGAGCGGAGCGAGCGGGCAGGTGTGGGGATATGGAGGAGGTCAGTCAGGTATGGAGGGGCCAGGTTGTGGATAGCTTTGAATGTGAGGAGCAGGATTTTATATGAGTGATGGGGAGCCAGTGGAGCTGTTG